>APFE030684513.1:7587-115976 GCA_000404065.3 Pinus taeda | reverse complement strand
GTACTAAAAGTAGCCCCATTCTATTTTGAAGGTTGTTTTGCTCCTATCTTCCGGCACGATCTTGATCTGATGGTACCCTGAGAAGCCATCTATAAATGAGTAAGCTTCCTAACCACCAACATTCTCCAATACTTCATCGCCGGGAATGGATCATGAACACAAGCATTGTTGATCTTCCTGAGGTCCACACATATTCTTATTTCGTCTTTCTGTTTTTTCTCTTGCACTACCATAGGACTCACCCAATCGGATTCTTCCGCTGGTTCAATAATTTTGGATGCGATCATTTTTTCTAATTCGTCGCAGAACTTTTCTCTATACTTTGGGTTGAAGTGGTAAGGCCACTGCTTAACTGGCTTCGCGTCTGGTTTTAGAGTGATCTTCATCATCCCTAAGTCGCCAATGATCCCTTTTAAGTCCATGATTTTGGTTATGAACAAGTCTTGGTATTCGCGAAGTAACGCAGTGGCCTTATCTACCATAGCATCGTCCCAATAGGCTCCAAGCGATGCATACTTTGGCTCCGCTTCTATGCCAATGTTTACCTGCTTTGATTTTAGCGGCACATTGATGTCGGGATCCTCAATTGATGGTCCTTGAACCTTGCGACAACCTTCAGTTTTTGGAATATCAATATTTCAGAGGTTGTCATCATCCTCCTCCATCTACATGTTATAACATTCTAGGGCACTGCTTAACTGGGTTGCCCATACTGGTTGAAGCATTTCCAGTGGCTCGTGTGGTATTTTGAAGATGGCAGCTTTTATTGCTTATAGCGCATTGTCAACAATATCTGACCATCAGTCTTCAAATGTGAATGTTAAAAAAATCTCTCACACAAGACATCCCATTCGCCCATACCATGTCGAAGTTATATCTCGATATACCAATTCATGGGTATGACATCTAGGGTATGGTAGAATAAGTGTACCCATTCAGGCTGTGGTTCTTCCCCGTAGACCCTGGTCCATTTCGCGAGGTGCATGCATGGGTCATCTCGTCCATCGTATTTATCTTCTTGCCATAGTTTTAGTTTCCCAAACCATATGCACATTATCCTTCTACATCCGAGCCAGTCCTCAAAATTTCCTTGATGTGTACCCCAACATCGTGCAAGTGTTGCGTGTAGTGCCTACTTTAATGCATCAAACCATTATTGTTCCAGTACTGCGCTTTCAAATTTTCTCAGGAATTCATCCACCATTGTCAATCCATCATATGTTGGTAGTTCTCTTGCCTCTGTTTTCATGCAACACGGTGATCTAATCATCATGTTGCAATTCAACGTTGTCACTTCGTGCAACTAATTCTGCCATCGCTCTACTTCTTTGTCTGAATATGAGGTGTAGGAGCTTTCATGCTCCCACGAGATCCTCCCATCTGCAGTCAAATTCAGCCAATCCTAGTCTCACAGTTATCTTATAAATACAATCAATATCATCATTGCTATCATCATCGCGCACTGATTCAGTGTAGGGCACTCCTTCGGCTGGGTCCAATAAGACTACTACACGTAGTGACTTTTTCTCGAAGATCATTTTGTGCTTCTTCAGGTTGATGATTCCGTTCATATCAGTGGCCCAGTCTATTCCTAATAGCGTGGGATAGGGATTGTTGTCATCAACAATCTCTATTACTTCAAAATTCGCCTGCGCACTCGCACCTTCAATATCAATTGTTACCCCTTGCAACCTTCCCTTGGGAAAAATCTTCTGTTAGTTCACCATTCGTAGTTGAATAGGGGACCATTACAATTCGGGCCTACCCATACGTTCCCATGTTTTCTTCGGTAATACATTCGCGTCCGAACCCAGATCTAGGATTACTTGATCCATTTCACGCTCACCAATCGGTGCAGTCAACCTCATTTCCCTTCCAGTGCGCAATGCATGTTTCCCCAATTTCTGGACTACACGCAGTTCTCCTAACCCAGTGCACCTGGTGATAAGTTCTTGTAGTCCTTTAACTGCCTTGTTGTCATGCAGTAGTTTCATGCATGTCTCTAGAAAGGTAGTGAGCATTGAAGGATCCATTCCTGGCTCTGGTTGATCCTTACTACCTGAAGTGGAGGTCTCTGCGAAGCTCTTCTTAGCTTCCATGAATGTCTCCTTTGCGTGTTCTAAGTCAAACTCGGGTTCCTTTGTAGGAGCCTTACGAACCCATGTACTTTCCTTTGGCTGCTTCCCCGTATCTTCTCCCGTGGCCATACCGCTTCTAAGCATCATGTTTACATTCGGGTCCTCTTCGCATGGCTCATACCTCATCATTTGTATATTCTGAGTCGAGGGAGGCTAGAATACCCTTTTTTTGCACATCTGTGTGATCAATGTAGGACAGTCTATTGTTTCATGACTAAAATGAGCACAATATGAACAGGATATCCTCGTCAAGTTGGTACAGTCATGGGCATAGTGCCCTGGTCCTCCGCAATTGTAACAAATTAACTGTCTACAACCTCTTCCTGGTCCCATTCCACCTCGTCCTCGACCTCGCCCCTGAAATCTAGCGCGTGCCATCCCCACATCTGGGTCGAGGGCTCACATTTTGGTATACATCCTATAGGCTAGGTTCGATCCATCATTAGCTCATAACTGTGGCAAGTGTGCTCATCGTGGACTACCAACCTGTAGAAATTACAAAACAATTGTTGGGGTGTTTATGTATACTTTTGCAACAAATGGAAACTGTCTGTCGTGTGTTTCCCTCCTATCTGACAAATTGTGCACCATAAAGAGAGTACCGTACTCGGCCCTACTTGTGCCTTTGGTCTTAACAGCATTGGCCCTCCTCCTTTCAAGTAGTTTGCAAACACTGGATAGTGATCCTTGTCATGGCCCTAGCATTTGCATTTTTTGCACCATACTTCCTCGCACGCCTCTGACCGCGGTGCCCTATCCTGCTTCAAAATTTGCATTTCCAAACATAGCTTTTGTAGTTACATATGGACTTGTTGAACTCCCAACCTAGGGTCTTGTATCGGGGTCTCATGTAATCTCATTTCCATTTCCAACGCTTTGGCCTAGGTGGAAAGTTTCTGTTGTGATAACGTCATCCTCAAGTGTGGTGCCAGAGATGCTACAAACCATGCACGATGTTGTCCATCTGTCAATGTCATATTGGCTTCACGGACTGTGCTCTTGAGCCATTGATCCAGATCCCAGGTAGTCTCACCCAGGAGCATTGTGATTTCCTTAAACCCGATGATTGATTGTGTTTCTGAATTTGGCCTACTAAATTCATTGTTCAGCGCGTTCTAGATCTATGTTATCCCTGCATTTGGGTGGTTGTTAGAGTGTTTGATGTACCATGTTAATGCGTGATCCTACAGTGCACTCACCAATGTAGCCTTCTTAATATTATCATGCGTGATACCTTGTGCTTCCCATACTGCTCTTACCACGAACCAGAATTGGTCTGGATCTTCATTCCCTACTCCTCTGAATACTGGTAGCTTGATCGCACTCACCATACTGAGCCATGGAGGTGATGGAGGTGGAGTGGGTGGAGATGGAGTGAGGGAGGTGAAGCGAGTGGCAGTGTGGGTGGAGGTGGTAACCGTAGAATGCACTGCCTTATCAAGCTGACCGCGCTTCTCGAAGAGACCTTAGCGACCTCTTCCTCGCTCTCTTGCAAGGTGAAATTAAGGGACTATTTTCTAATTATTCGCTACCTTTGTAGATCCTTCCACTCCGCATAGTCCCAAACCTTAATGTATTCGCATGACCCTATTTTCACACAAGAGCATCTTAATCCAATTATTCAAAGACTTAATATACTTACCTCGCGATCCTTTGAGAAAGGGTCATTATGCCTCGCTGTAGCTAACAGTTGTGTCTACTGCAAACTCAGTGATAAATCACCCTATTATCCATTCAAGCCAATGGTCCACAGCTCGCGTGATCTTATCTTCTGATTCTTCTAATCTGCGCACTAATTCCGGAGTCCACACTATTAGTTGGTTGAGCCTACACCTTCCCTAGCTGTCGACTAACCTTGCGATCCACTCATACAGCTCAAAAGGAAAGGATGCAAAGA
The DNA here is from genome assembly GCA_000404065.3 of Pinus taeda. NCBI lineage: Eukaryota > Viridiplantae > Streptophyta > Pinopsida > Pinales > Pinaceae > Pinus > Pinus taeda. The sequence continues at coordinate 111,941 of APFE030684513.1, read as the reverse complement.
AAATCTCATGGATTTCTGTATACACATAGCACTCCAACCACTTTTCCTTAGATACTTGCGGATTTCTGTTTTCCTGTGTCACAAAATCGTGAATATTCTTGTCCAACCACTCTTCAATTTCCTTCTTTGTTGGGTTCCAGTGGCACGACATCAGACATCCCTTATGCAAATCACGGTCCTGGCAACAGAACCATTTGTTGGCTTAGTGGGGCCTGACCCAGGTTTAGAAGTGATTTAACCAAGCAAATCCCAGTACTACTGGCCCTTTCGGCAATAGTCTGTGGAGCACGGACTGAGGTATCACCTGAAGTAGTATGGGAGGGTGCTAAAACCAGGTTTCTGCACCTTGGGGATGTCTGATATGAGGTGATTGGTATGTGGTCCAACCTTCGCACTTACTGCGCTACGTGCACCAGCAGGCACCCCGCACCCTGCGATACTGTCTTTGCATAGTTCTATCCGCAACGCGACTTGTGTTATTTACCCAAGTCTTCGTCAATTAGGCTTTGTTATCTGATTACTTAGATTATTTTCATATATAAGCATCCATACAAGTATTTATCAATTGCGCACAGTAATTAAATAGAGTAAAAGTAATGCATAACATCAAAAGACGAATTCAAGAACAGAAGCATAGAATAAAATTCTCTTTATTAACATTCAATCCCAAGTACAGACCCGACTCTTCCCTGTGCACTCAGCTACAGCGGTCCGCACACTCAGCTGCAAACTCTGCTAGGCCTCTGCGCACATAACTACAAAGCCTCTACCTACTACTATGACCCAATACACTTCAAATTCCACTCTAACCTCGAACCATGCCTTCTCTATTATATTATTATTCTTAGCTTCGCTCCCTTTTACACCTAAATTCTTGCTCTATTTATACGATCCCATGGTCCGCAGACCATGGGTTGGCCAACACAACTTTACATTAAATTAAATATTTTAGGGCGGACAGCCCTATGACTCATCCTAGACTTCGTGCTCCGTCCCCAAAATTCGTGGATTCTTACAATATAATTGACCAAAACTTGGGCTTTGAGCCCCAAAACCTGTTGCAAGGGATCCCATTCCCAACACTCCACAATCCTTGTACACTGTAGCTCTGAAATCCTTGCGCACTTCTAGCTCCTAAATCGTTTCACACCTGGCTCTTAAATCCTTGCACACTTTGTTTCCTAAATCTATATGAACTATTGATCCTCAACTGATGTGCATTCTACAATAAAGAATTATCTATAATCTTGTGCCTTTGTCCTTCTCTTTATAAATAGGATTTGGTTCATGTAAGGAGGCCTAATCAAATGTCACTTCGCACTAGTGTCATGAGTTTCCTTTACTAGTTAACTGGATCAAGTCCTAGTTACAATTAGACTAGGTCTAAGTTACTTAACTCAATTTTCTCCTTGATTTCCTCTAGTTGTGATTATGCATTAACTAATAACTCAAATTAGTATCTCTCTAATCAACCCTGAAGTCTTAACTTGCTCTAACTAAACTTGTCACTGCCACCTTATCCTGTAGTTTAAATGAAGAAGACTCCAATGAACTAAAGCTCCAACACTACTCATGCAAACTTGATGACCATTCCAATAAACTTGAAATAAACTCATTGAAATTAAAGTCTATCTCATGAACTCGCATTCATGTTAGAGAAAGACTAAGTCGAGGTCCTCCCTAGCTAGGGCATAAGCCAACAGACCTTCCATCGCTACATTTCAACAAACTAAGCTTGGCCCTACCTTCACTACTAATCATGATGAGATATGTAATTCTTTGATCATTCCCTTCCAAATATATATTCATACACAAAATAATTCAAATAAATTAAATGATGATGATTTAGAAGGGTTTTACATGGATGAATTGTATCTTGTCTATAATAAGGATGTATTTTCTATAAATAGGGACATTGATTTATTTATATGTACTTTCAACATTTTTCTCATATAGATGTAATTACGATTAGTGTATATATTAAAGTAAGTTTAAATCTAATTGATCAATTGTGTTTCTTTCTTCAATTATGCTAATATTGTAAAACACCAATTACTCATACAACTAATCAATCTTGTACATGTAATGTTGTTAGTAATGCATATCATTATAGTTAAAAGATCTTGGCTCAAGTGGTTTGGTGAATAATTTGTTTCCCCAGCTACATGGGTTCAAGCCTCCATAAATATCTTGTAACTGGCTCGTTTAAGAACTTTAAGAAATACTTGTATTTGATGTAATAGTGGCAACTGATCTTTCAATGTTATCTATTTTCCAGAAATACTTATTCTAGTTTTAAAAAATAATGTATATCATTATAATAATAATTTTGAATCTAAAACCTTGAAAATATTTCAAAAAAAATTATCATCTATAGATTTTATATTCTTACTTTATAATTTTACTCCATATATAAGGACTAATCATACATCTAATTATATAATTTCTCCGCAAGAATCACTACTTGAAATTGAATTGCAAGATTATTTAAAGTCGAATGGTCTATCGAATATTTCATCTCAAGCAATATTTGATAAATATTATAAATATTTCATCCAACTTGCTCTGGATTTTGGACTTCAATAATTTGTCATTGGCTCATTAGTGTTCTGAGAGTTTTGGATATTGAAATGGTTGTAGTTTGTCCCGAGCAGATGAGCTTAGGGTTTTAGGTTTTGGATGGGTTATAGTCGGCCCCTAACAGATTTATGGGATTAGGGTTTTGGCTTGAAATTAGTCTATTCTGGACAGAGTGATGAGTTTTTAGGGTTTATTCTTCCATTGCCAAGAGTATATATGTTTGGAGTTCTTTTCCTTGGTAATGTACACTTTTTGGTCAGTTTTCACCCTTTGGGATGTAGATGTTACTGATTGATAGGGCTCTAAGTTTTAGGTCTTCCTTCTTGTGATGGATTTGGGTTTTTTGGTCCGTGCAGGGCTCAAACCATTTGGTCAGGGAAGCAAGGAGTTCAATGGTTCAAGAGTGCTACTGGTTCCAGTAGAAGAAAATTTTATTTGCCTGAAGCTGGACCCCCTCAGAAGGAAATGGACGCAGAAGTTGCATAGCTTGTCACTGTGGTGGAAGAGGAGAATGTAGGAAGTTTGTTTTCATGATGTTACCTTTAGGAACTGTGAGCTGAATTCTACACAGAAAAATTCAATACTGGAATGAATGTTGGCCTAGTGTTACGATTTTAAATTCATTTAGCTCAGTACATTTCCCAAGGTGATCTGGCATACACATGGAAACTGAATTTCCAGTAGGGATTTTCTATCCAATTTTCACAACGTCTGTTTCCAATACTAATGTGTTTTTCCAATACTAAATTCCATTATGAATCCTTTCTTTAATTTTGGAAACTGAATTTCCAGCAGGGATTTTCTATCCAATTTTCACAATGTCTGTTTACAATACTAGTGCGTTTTTCCAATACTAAATTCCAGTGAATCCTTTCTTTAACTTCAGAGTATTGTTTTGTATTTAATACTTTAATGCAATTTAAGTTCGCACTATTAATTCTCTTTTAAATGATGTGGGATTGGGTGGGATTTTGGCATAATGAATTTCCTTTCTTTAACTTTAGAGTATTGTTTTCTATTTAATACTTTTATGCAATTTAAGTTTGCACTATTAATTCTCTTTTCAAAGATGTGGACTGGGTGGGCTTTTGGCACAATGAATTTGTGTAGCTATACGTTTTACTTGTGATATTTGTTTTTGATAATGTGTGCCACTTAACTATTTCAGTTTCAGGTTTTCTTTATACAGTTTGATTGGCATGCGGATCTGTAGAGGTTTTTAACTAACAACCTGCCCTTTAACTACAAACGCTGAAGCAATGTCCAGTGCAAACCTCCTAACCCACCTAATTCTCCGAGAGTTACATTTAAGCAAGGACAATCTTCTCCCCGGGGCCAAATCAAAATAAATGATGGAACAAAAAGAATGGTAAATGTTTGAAAAACATATTTACAAATTTCTAAGTTGCTTGATTTTCACGTAGTTTAAAAAATTTCTGGCTGGTTTTTAACTAGATGCATATTAGATTGTAGAAATCGAAGCATGAATCTTCATTTTCAATTGCCCATTTTTCCATATCAGTTGAGCTGGTCCAAAGGTTCAGGTCCAGCAAAACTTGAGCCAAGTCCAACAAAACCTCGTAATTATGAACCACAGTGGGTGGCCATTGCAAACCTCACAAGGCATGCTGAGAACGCCGGTGCCTAATATTCACAGAGTTATTTTTGAGCCCTAATCGTTGCAGCACAAAATCAAAATCAAAAGCTCAAAATGTATGGGTTTCTCAATTGTAATGCAACCCTAGCCTAGCCATTGTAGAGGAACCAGATTTGTAAAGGGTTAGTGTTTTATAGTCTGTCATAGGGTTTCAGACACGGTTTCCGAGGTGCCAATATCAGCCCTAGGTATGTTTTAACTTTGTACAGGTCCCAGATTTTGTGCAATTTACTATGAGTAGTTAGGCATTTGAAGTGAAATAGGTGATCTCTTCTGACCTCATATGGCTTAGAAAAGCCTAAAATTAGTCGTCAATAACTGTAGCCAAGAATTATATTGACCTTATTAATAAAAGTCCTAAAATAGGGTTAAATACTCACAACGTCATAGTGGTAAAGCTAGACATTAAAATGATTTTCAAACCTATGTACAATGTTAACAGAGTTAGGAATTGTTCCTTAATCTTATTTTTGAAGGAAAAAGGTCTTTAAACCTTTGTGCAATGTTAACAAAATTCGGTTTTGTACATCCTGATTCCTTAGGCCTCTATGTCAAAGTAAATTTGTCTGTAGTGTAAACAGAGAAGGCTCATATATAGGGTCATTTTATATACAAGGATTATCCACTGCACTTCATGCCTTCGCAGACCAACCCTTCCTGCTAGCTGTAGTACTAGTACGAGTCTTGAGAATGCTCTGCCACGCATGAGATGTTGTCCTCTGACAGCAGAATCAAAGTAAACAGGGTTTTTATGGTATGCAAAATGATACAGGAGTCTCACTGGTTCACGGGCAATCCTCACAACCAAAAACAAAATTTGTTTCCAATTAAGATATTGATAGATTCTTCACTGATCTTAACTGAGCTCAGAATTTATGTTGTGATCAGGATTTAGTTATAGAGATCATACACTGTATAGAATTCTGGTTTTGTAAAACACTTCCAGGGCTTGCATCACATTTTGAATTGGATTACATTCTGTCAACAATTGTGATTTGTAAACTTTACTGTTCGGTTGACAATCCACATGTTTGATAATCATTACCATGGAGGAAGATAAATGGTCCAGGATTCATGCCGGGACCTCTCAAGGGAATAATATCAACTCCAAAACTTTGTATTACTAATAGTCACTAGACTCTTATAACCATTACCTTGGAAAAAGAGAACAGTCTAGGATTCATGTTGGGACCTCACAAAGGAATAAGTCATTGAAGTGGAGGGTGGATTCACAATCACCGCATGGTACCTTCGTAAACAATGCCTAAGTTAATTTGGGCTGCCAAGATTTGTAATACATTTTTATTTGGGAATTGAAATGGGTCAACATGGAATCAAAGTCTGAATCACTGATTCACATTTGTTGGAGAATGATAATATAGAAGTCAAACTACCAACCACCACTGGAAGCTCATAAATAGCATCGAAGGTGTTTTGTCTGGAGGATTAATAGAGGTCAAACTACCAACCAACACTCGAAGCTCATGTATTGCATCAAAGGTGGCTTATTTAACTGTTGAATGCCTTCTTAATGTTCCAAAGTTTTCTACAGTTTCAATAGTTCCTAAAGTATAGTTTGCCATAAATTAGAAAGGAAACATGTCTTACTGGCTCTTGGGCATATGTTGTGTAGTGGCATTATGGCATCGTCGGTGTTGTTCAAGTTTCTGTTGTGTAAATAATTGACTTGCTATTGCAGCCTATAGATGCACCATAAAACAAGTTACAACAAATATAAAGCAGAAGAGTGTTTTGCCTTCACATAGCTACTATGTAAACATCCAGCCAAAAAAACCATGCCAAACCCCAAACATCCATACAAGTTGAAAAGAAATAGGGCTTTTTGATAACACAGTCACAGTAATGCTCAAGGAAAAAAATACTACCATATATTTCTAGATTTTCAGTCAATAGATGGTAATATAAAATTCAGGCTTCAACAAATAATTTGGGCCTTGGATCTTTAGACAATACACTCTAAGCTTATTTATCCAACTTCATTTTTTTCTTGAATCAGGGGGCAGTAACACTAAGCTACATGAGTTAACAACAACAAAATTTTACATTGAATAACACACATTCCAAGTTAGCCCAAGGCCTTGTGCAGCAATTATCCCCGAATTACCCCTTTCTAACAAGAGGCAAACAAATAATCATGTTTACCAAGGATAGCAAATGTAGGAAATACATCAACTAAAACATGCAAGATAAATATAGTGAATGTTAGATTTTTTGTTAATCTTCACATATCCTCTGGACCTGCATCTCCTAGAAAGGAAGGTTTTGTCTTACTATCTATGTAAGGACAGTTGAATAGTACTTTAGGAAGGTTAACTCACCCTTGCTTTATGAATAGCCCTTTAGGAAGAAAAAATCATTTTAGCCTTTATTTATAGAGAAGTATTGAATACATTTAATTAAATAATAAAAAAATATATAATGAGGCAACAAAAATTGTCACAAAAAAATACAGACAAAGGAGAATGCAACAGAGAAGACAGCATGATAATCAGGCAACAACTTCAATAGATAAATTTTAGTCACACTCTGTAAGTGTGGGAGAATTCCAGATAATGTAAGGTTGACTCATGCATTTTATTTCCAAAGCACTGCAATTCTCTATCGTATATTTTACTCTCTAATATTTGTCCACTGTGAATACATCATTCTTTCTGCTAAAATTAAAATATTTCAGTGGATGGTATGTCTTTTATTTGTTGTACATTCATGCCTTAATCAATAAATTTGGTTCCAGTCGCTGAGCACTCTAGTGTTGCAAACACAAGCTCAATATCTCTCTTTGATCATTGGAATTTTTTCCAATATTTGATACCAAAGCTAATGGTATGTTCATAAGGAAGGCCAGACTTTAATTTTCAGGTTGGTTACCTCTTTGAAAAAGAATAAGAAATACTAAATAACAATAAATAAGCCCTAATCATAATAAAGAAACTCCAATCATACTATAAACCAATTAAAAAACTTTAATCATATTATAAATCAATTTAAAAACCTTAATCAAACTTTAATTTATAATCAAAATCATACACATTTAAAACCACAACAACTAATTTCATAACAAGAATTTTAATTTGAACATTATTTTATGAACCACATTTATAATTATTCAAGATAAATAATTGAAAAAAAAATAATGAAAAAAAAAACAAAACAAAATACAATTAAAACAATTATGACCATAATAAAAAAATTTGAACAAATTGACAATAAAAACTTTAAACAAACTTTAATTCAACTATATAAAAGATATCTAAATCATATAAATTTCGAAACTATGATAACTTATGTATTAATTGAATTTTAATATCATTAGAAAAAAACCATATCTATAATTAATCTTAATAAATAATTGAAACATAACAATTAAAATGAAATATAATTAAAATATAAATTAGAACAACTATGACCCTAATAAATTATAATTTCACATTAATTTAATAAATTAATAATCCCTAAGATCTATCGGTCATGCATCTTAAACATCTATTTATTGAACTGAATAATAAGGCCAGTTTTCCACAAATCTTTCACATCCTGAAGATGAACCACTGTTGCTGGTTCGAAATGTCGATCAAAACAAGATACCTAATGTGAGATGAATACAAAAGATGATTTACACAAGTATGATTCATGTTACTCATGTATGCATTCGATTATCACCAAGCCCGAGAGACAAGACACTTTCATTATTAATCAATTATTACATTAAGCGCTCAGTCATGTGAAATGTTTTGAGAGGTTGCATAGACGTTGGAGTGTTACAAACCAATAGAAGCATGGTCAATTCATAACCCACAAGTCCTAGGGTTCAAACCTGGTTTTGGTACCACTTTGTTACATATCCCCTACTACTGATGGTCTACACAAAGGTAGAAGGAAGAAGTTGCTATAATGACCTGATCTCCATTGTCCAGTTATGGAAATGGGGTATGAAAAGTTGGCACTTCAAACTCAAAATTACAACTATAAACATATTAGATGCACATAAATTGATGGCATTAAGAATCTCTCCTGGATCACATGACATCACTTTTCAAGTACCCCTACTAAATTGGTCCTAGCCACACTTGCAAAAACTTGACTTTCATCTCTCTTACATTTTGTAACGTACTTTGCAAGTAAACATTTCTTCAAATATTTTGTCCACAAAAAATTAAGTAGCATTTCTATTTCATACCTTTATTCAAACATTTGGTATGATATTAAAGAAAAAAATTGCACTTATTCCACTTGTAACGTACAAACTAAAAAACATGCTACTTGATCATGCCACTTTTCCATTTCTTTGCACACAACATTTCAATTTCCTTGCATCCAAATTTGCAAATTTTTTGCATGCAAATAGGCATAAATCAACTACAACAATAATATCACACAAAATATTATCCCATCCACAAAACAACATTTTCTTCAAACAATTACCACAATATTACTTTTTCTTCAAATAACTACTATACTATTACATTTGCATTTATGCATTTCTTCAAACACTTTGCATGTACATGAATATAAAAAATTCCTTGCATACAATTAAATAAATATCAACTACAACAATACTATCCCGAACCATAATACAACTACTCATTGGGGAATTTCATCAAGCAATGTGTGTGCAATAAATCATTAAATCATTTGATCATTCCTTCAATCACTTTGTAAGCAAATTAATAATATAAATTGTTTGCATACAAATAAACATATATTAAATACAACAATACTCTTACAAAGAAATACTATCCCCAATCACAACACAACATTTTCATTGGGGCATTTCATCGAAGAATTTGTATACAATGAATCATTGAACCATTTAAGCATTTCATCAAACACTTTGCATACAAACTAATATAGTGAATGATCTAGTGCCTATCTCCTAAATTGTAGTAGTATACGTTATGGAAACTAAGTTAGACGATCAATGGGATATTATCTCACTATGGTTCAAGTTTCAACTTCTAGAAACTCATAGATAAAAATTATAAAAATATACCAACACAATCCTCTTTGATGCATAATTCTAGGAGCATGTAGGAAGCTTTACTTCTGCTAGTCATATCTCCTAAATGTAGTGGACCAATAGCTGAAATTGCTACCACAATTTTAGTTAAATTTATCCTCGCCTTGGACACTTTTTTAGATTATAGGACTTCCTAGAAGAAAATTTATAATAGAAACTCCAACATGAATGTTTGATGCCTAATTTTAGGATCATTCAAGTGGCTTGAATTCCTCTTCTAGTATCTCCTAAAATATTGCGTCCCAATATCTAAATTTTTTACCACATCATCAGCAGGATTTCCCCTTAATGTTGACAACGGTTTAGCTCCCACAACCTAAAAGAAGATAATTCATGGAGAATTTTTCAACATGATATGTTTAAATACAATTTTAGAAAGCTCATATTCCTTAGGTCATATTTCCTAAAATATTATGAAGCAATATCAGAAATTTTAACCACATTATTAGTGGGATTACCCCAAATTTGGATAAATTTTCAACTTCTAAACTCCAGAGAAGAAAAGTGATAACATAAATTAAAGAAATTGTATTCAATGACATTTACTTGTCAACATACACATATTAAATAGCCCATAAAAAACAAGACATATTTCCTTACAGACTGAAGGTAGAGTTTCGATGTAGTTTATAGATCAATCAGGGCATTTCTCCTTTTGAATTCCATTAAACAAATTTTTACAACCATGCAAATTTATCACATAACCATACATAAATATCTTAGAATAACTAAGCGTCATATTCACAACTCAAATTAATAACACATAATGAGATTTTAACAATGATTGGAAATAAAGGTGGGACTTCAATTTTCCACCCAACCATAGACTAGATGCAACCTATATTTCTTGTAGAAGTCACCTCCAAGCCAGATCCAAGATTCAAGGGGATTCTTAAAGAAAATTTGGTTGGGAACAATATTCAGAAGTTTGGCTTCTTGCCAAAATTCTAAGTTTGTCCTCAAGCTTCTCTCATTCAACCAAAATCCATCTTGAATTCTTCAGACCAACCCCTCTACTATTGTTAAAATACCTCTTTATTATATTTCTTATGTCTCTCCATGTTCCTCTTGGAAAATTCTTGTGTGTATCTTCATGTTCCTCTTTGATTCTTCCTCTTCTTCTTTTTTTCTCATTATTTACACCATAATATTAATTTAAGTTGCCAACTAATCCCACTTTGGTTCATCTTTCCTCTTCCCTCTTAGATCATGGATATGTGGTCCCACACTCAAGGCCATTACATTATTATAAAAATAAGGGGAATAAGTATTAGGGATGACACATTCTCCTTAAAGACATCAAAAAATATTCCCAATTTGTTCCTATCTTGAACATTGTCGATACACCATTTCTTTTCTCTCATACACACATCAGATTGACTTGCCAACTCTAGTAAGCATCCATTTCCTTCTCTTCTCTTCAACCTCATGCACACATGTGAACGATTTCCCTACCCTAGAAAGCATCTATTTCCTTCTCTTCTCTTCGAACTCATACACACCAGATCAATTTCTCAACTCTCAAAAGCATTGATTTCCTTCTATTGTCTTCGACCATAGCCAGCTCACATGAACATATTATAGCTAACCAAGCACTCATAGTGGCATGGAAAATATATTGCCACACATTGGATTAAGTTTCCCCACTTGGAAGAATTCCATTGGTGGATATATATCTATATCTATATATATATATATATGCTAATTAACACCCACAATTGTTGGAACTAATAATCCTAATAGATTTATGTCGATAGGAATATATGTATTTCCCACACCTTCATATTCGTAGGAAACCCCAATCCCTCATGCCCTGCTTGTCCTAAAATCATCTGGGACAATCCCATACTTTTCCTTCCAATGACATTAGACATCACATGCACATATAAATAATGTACATGATACAAAAAATGATTACTTATAGTAGAACATAACACATACACAATATACATGGAATAGTACAACATGTAAATAACCATATTTCATATCCAGATACCACACTCTCTCTTCTAGGAAACCCTACCTCTATTGTATTTACCACATCTTACTGCATGCATCTAGAGACCACATTGCTTCTATCCACAAACAGAGGGCAACCCTACCTTTAGTGTCTTTCCCACATCTTACCATATGCATCCAGCGACCACACTCTCTCTACCCAAAGACACATGGCAACCTTCACTCTATTGTATTTCCCATGCTTTATTCTATGTATACATAACTTAAATCTTGAGTCTATGGCTTCCTCCATTATCCATGCTTTTCCCAAGATGGCGAAAATCACACTAGTTTCATTCTATTAATGTATCCTTCAACATTCCATGTTCATAGCATAAACATGGGCATAAGTATAATCAGATGATATCAAAATCAAAAATCATCCAAGGCTACCACTTTCCCAATTGATTCCTCATACAAGTGGAATATTTTCATGCCATCTGTACCATCATTCTCCCATAGGAATGAACCCCAGAAAGAACCTGTCAGTCACAATGGCTTAATATAACTTCACTAATCAATCATGTTCATGAATATAATACATATTAATATACATATCAAGTAAGGTAAATATTTAGAGAATGACAAGAATTTATGTAACCCTAATTATTATAATGAACATTAACCACATATCTGCATGCCAAACGTACAAACCTATGTGATGATCTGCTCTTCCCGAAAAGTCTAGTGCCATAACCTCACTTTAATCATCTACATCTCCTACTCTATCTCAGCCAACATGTTAGCATAATAATGCCCAACAACATCATCATGACACGAACTACATACAATGACCTCATGCATGGAAACCATGCCCAAAATAATGCATGCATAACAACATATAGACACTAACATGCATAAAAAATGCATATACAACTGACATGCATTCATGACAAACACATCCCAACAACCACACCATCAACTTCCAGATGACAACACAACAAAAAGAATGACCACCACTATGCATACAAAACAAGCACATAGACCACAAACATAAATCACATATGAAAATGACATGTATGCATAACAAACAAATTCTACCCATCAAGTACAAGTGTTGAACCATGTTCTGATACAACTTTGTAACACCCTCACACATCTACCCAAGCTAACCGGTCCACTTAGGTAAACATGTGACGAGACAAAACTATGATGTGTTTTAACTCCCAAAGTAGAGTTAAGGAAGTGCAACTGGTAAACACAACCACAATAACCTTTTGTAGGAACTGTGGACTGTTCAGGAGGTAACCAAACCTTCGAGGTGCTTAACCCCAAAGATGACTTAGCCCTTTACTGTCGTAGAGCTTTAGTCGCTCCCTTGACAAGGCATCCATGCTACCAAAGCCTTCCAATCATTCCCATAACAAAGGCATGCCAGTGACTATGGACCTTTCCCGAAAATTCTGATCCAACAACCCTGGATTATGTGCCACCTTTTGAGGGTCAGGACTCACGCCACTGCCCAGAACTTCATGAAACCTTCATAAATGATAAATGGCATTGAAAAAAAGGTACTAATGCGAACATTTGATCAATGACTTGACTGGAAACCTACTAGCCATGAAAGACATTTCATCAAAAATGTAAAAAATATGCAATCTACCAGTCATAGCAACATATCTGAGCATAAGGGTCTCATACTTATCTGAGATTCATAAATAAGAATTTATATCTTATCACAAGAGAAAAATTATGATATATTAGGTCATCTATTCATTGTACATTCCCTTTTTAACCAAAACGTGATGAGAGCCATATATCGAGTCTGTCATTATACATACTCATAATCAACATATAAGAAATAGAAATAACAAGGATATAACAACCATAGATACCACATATGAACCAATATATTTACACATGAAATACCAAGGAGAAGGATCTCTTATTAGTGAATGCAAAAGCCAACAAGGTATGGGACTTCCACGAACCACCAAACTGTATATTGGCTAAACCAAATATTTCTTTCATCCAATGACCCTCATGCCATATTCCAAGAATGAATGTGGGACTCAAAACTAATCCAAACCAAGTTTCCTCAAGATTTTTCGCAACCCCCAATTGATCACTAGGCCCTTAACAAGCATGGATGCCACTGGGTTTCTCCATGTATACCATAAGTAATTTACATGCCTCTTATTCTATAGGATTTACCATATATCCCTCCATACAATGGTTGAGAATTCCTAGGTCTAGCCAAGACTCCACCATCCAGGAGTTACCGTATATCTTGCCTTTCATCGGTCAAGGATTTCTAGGCCTAATCGAGGTCACACACCTCTACGCTTTACTGTTTATCCTGCCATTCACTGATTGAATATTCCTAGGCCCACCGATGTGCATAAAATCCAGTTTTACCACAATCCCAATCCAGTCTAGGGATTGTTAAACATTTTTTTTTCTTTCAGAGACCACCTCACTTAGTTTCAAAACCATCTAGCAATCCAGCTTAACCAAATAAAAGAGAACTTGCCACACGATGGTTGTTTAGAAATTTTAAAGGCAAGGCTGAAGAACACTGGCACACCTCGAAAAGCCCATGCCAATGACAACAAAATATCCAAATACATGCATGAATGTACCATCCATGGCAAATATAGAAAGGAAATCACCCATGCAAATCAATACCTGCAAATAATCTCGTTCTAGCTACTTGATACTACTCTTTTATGCTTGATCTTTGCTTTCCTTTACCTTGTTGGTACTTCTTTTTCCTTCCTTGATCAAATGTTAAAGTGTTCCAAGAAAAATTTAAGTGTCCAAGAGTGAAAGAGAGAGAGAGGCAATAAAGAGAGCTCCAAAACTAAACTGCCAAAGGAGATACCAACTAAACCTTAGAATCCTTTTCACTAACAAGACCACTATTTTCCTTCATTTTCATCCTCACATGCAACTTGTGACCTTTCACCTTCCTTTTCTCCTAATTTCCATTATTTTCATATATAAATTACCAATTAATTCCTCATGCTTTTCCAAAGCCTTTGTCATTTCCTTATCAATTCCTTCGTATCTATAATAAACCAAATGAACACATGTTATGATGTTTTACAAACCATTCAGCTTGAAATACATGTCCCATGACCTTGGTATTATTTTGATTTTATTAACTTTATTACATAGATTTTTAACCAGGGTTGTTACACAAACTAAGACACGGAATAGGAAAATAGAGCATGTTTGTAAAAAATGAACCAATACACATTTCGCAAGAATAGAAGCCATATAAAATATAACCTGTAACTTGAATGATGAAATGAGGTTGTTCATACTCCCTTCAGATTGTGTCAGACATCATCCACATTCTAACCATCCTCCTGCCCAGGCCAAACTTGCAAAGGCACATGCACATATTGAGAAAATCTACTGCAATTTGCAAATGTTACTTGGAGCATCAAAAAACTACATAAACACCTACTTGGGCATGGAGAGAAAATATGCCCACTATCACACAGACTACATTTCATACCTGATAATGTTCCTAGAGAATCTCACAGGATTAGGGGTTTTTTTCTATTTTGGGAATTTAATTATGAACATGAAATTTTATTTAGTGGCAAGAATGTATGGAGGATGGTTAAAATGGTAGGAATCACAATGTAGGAATGAATGGAACTTTTGGTCACTAGGAATCAAAATTTTGAGAATGGTTGGAGGTGAAAATTTTCATTTTTTGACAATAGTTACAATAATTCCATATATTTATGAGAAAAATTTCAGTGTAAATCACATGATATGTCATTTGTCGATGTGTTTCGAACCAACCAGTGTGGTTCATCATCAGGACATGTTAAACCACACTAGTTGGTTCGAAATGCATTGGCAAATGAAATATCATGTGATTTACGCCGAAAAATTTCTCATAAACTTAATATGGATTATAGAAGCCTCAATTCAACTAATGCCATATATTAATAGTTAAGGCAATAAAAAAATGTGTAACCCAGTGAAGACCAGTTACAGTATGAAAATGAATTTGACAATGACTACCTATTTTTATCTTGACACACATCTCTACATCTCAGCTTCCAAACAAAGGGCACTGAGGGACTATTCTTGGTTGATTGGTTAGCCAAGGGTCTCCAATTAGATTCTACCTTTGAGAAAGATAGTTATGGAAATTGGCAGAATTTTCAAGGGAACAGGATGCAAATCTACCTTCTAAAAGTGGCTTATGCTAGTCATATGAGCACCATAAAATTCTGATATTTGGGTTTCGTATTGTGAAATACCAAGCAATAATTTTTTAAGAATTATGTAATCAAGCTTTAGTTGTTGAGTAAAGTTACTTCAGAAACATTAATATGAATTTCTTATTTGTAGGTAAACAAAAATTAGTACTTCATGTTACCTTGAAGTGTTTCAATAATAAAATTCAAGATGTCCCAATTAAGTTATTAGTATATATAGATGATTTGGTATAGTGACTAACTAGGTTACAAATAAAAGAATGAACTTGTATAGAATGCATGATTCCTTTCAATGCCATATTATTTTTTCTTCAAGATTAACTACACAGAGTATTAAGTCTTTCATGAATGATTCATCTCCCATTAAATGTTAATGCTAATAACCTATTTCTCATGATCATCCATTTCATTAGGCGATCCTCACAAAAGTAAATTAGATTGAAACTAGCAATGTAAATCAAACAAAATCAATCATCAGCTCCCATACTTGGACCCAATAACCAAGGCTTCCAAAAGGACACATGTCCCAAAATTCCTTTGTCTCAACTATGTCAAACCATGGATACTTTCCCCATAGTCAATCCTATTTCTCTTGTTGTCATGTTTAAATGATATAGTTCCCCTTGTATCTATGTATCTTTATTTTTCTAACATGGAATAGACACATATTTGATACAAAAAGCAATCTTAGGGCTTTATCGCTTCAAACATTATTGGCTTTCAATAATTTGATCCATTACTTGCACCTCAAACTATCTATACCAGTTTCTGCAAGCTCCAAGCATGTTCCAAAAGTCTCTAATATTTAATCACTATTCAGTACACATATTTTTAATCAATGGGGAATATGGAAAAATATTCTCTAATTATATCTAGGCAAAGCTGCAATTTTTCAATTTATAAACACTATCTAGTTCAAAGTTTCTTGTCTTAAATTTTTCCTTTCAACTTTCCTTCTAATGGTTATTTAAATTTCATTGCTAAAACTATGTTGAAATTACTAGTCCTCACCTAAATTTGAAGAGATTTATAGCTGGAAGAAATGATGGTATTTTGTACTCTATAGTAAGTGGCAACTATTTCCTTTAATTTATACCCTATGGGCCACTATTATCAAAACTTGACCAAACCAGACTGCACCACCCTATCTGACAGGTTTCACTCAAAAAATCAACTGAACTATGGTCACACACTACAAAAGGTAGTGAAGCATACCCTTTCCACCAAAGCAAGTGAATTGACTCTTCTGCTCCAAATCGACCAGTTTCGTATGATGCAAGCTGGGATCGCAAAAAGTCAATTTTCTAAAAAAATAATACTTCTTGTGGGCTAAAGCACCTCCAAACCAACCCTAAGAATCAAAAAGCTTTCCAAGGTGGGATACTTGTACAATTTCATGATGATTTAAACCACTTTGGCATTCAAGCATGGCCCTTGAATGTGTCATAGCACCCTTATAAATTGAAATATTCTCCTACTGGGATTGAAACTTTTTGGCTGGGAAATCAACCAATATTTACAACCCTGAGGGTGTTCAATTTCCCAATGTTCCCCTACCAATCTAGCAATTCCTTGCATAAATTGGTGGTCATAATTGGGGATGTAATTTGTCATTAAACCCTGAGGATGCTTAAATCATGCCTAACCTACCATGTTTATTTAGAGGTTGATTTATCCACGAGTCTTAAGGAATTGATAAGCATATTTAGACGTGAAACAAAGATTCACAAAAGGGTGGAAAAAAATATTTGCCAACTGTATCTTCTAATTTCATACCTCAGAGCATAAGATTATAATATTTTCTTGTTCATAGACTTGAAAGCTAAAATAATTTTACCCAAAACCTCTTCAATTGAATTAACTTGGGAGAAAGCATATATTAAGGAAATGAACAAGTAAACTATTTCATCTCCATTGAAAATTTTTCATCTTGCCTCCATTACGGTATCCCAAATAGACATTAGAATTTAGGACAAAGTTGAAGCCTAGACAACACAAGCTCATTCAAGCCCACCCCTTGTAAAGGATGAGTGACTCGACAAACATACCATGCAAATGAAAGCCTCGACTAACAAAAAAGCCTCAGAACTTCTAGAACAAAAGATTATTTATGGATCCAAATAAATTCCCCATGATAGTATACATACAAGAGAGTGTAATACTGCAATATATGAACCTCAACTATTTTCGGCATGATCATATTTCCATCTTGGAATTTTTGGAGTCCCAAATATGATCAAGAGAACTAAAAATTGGTTAAAGTAGATAATTTTGTGTTCACAAGAAACCAAATTCTAAGATTTTAAAACCTTAATCTAAGTCATTTAACAGTATCATTGGACAAAAGGTTACAACACAAATTCACCTCCATACACAATTCCTTGCCAAAGAAAAAGCCAACAAGAGATGCCATATCTTAGGAACAAAAGACTTTAAGCTAGCAAGCCATTGTTAGAACATCTAGAACAAGAGATAGATCTATGGATCCCATTTCATTTTGCATGATCTTGGGAATAAAGGAGTGTGTCAGAATGCAATAGATGAGCTTCACCCACTTTCTACATGATCAAAGTTTTACATTAGAATTTTCACAACCCAACGTATGGTTAAGAAAACTAAAAATGTGGTCAAATTTGATATTTTTGTGTTTACATAGTTAAACTCTAAAATTTTCTCTAATATATTTAGTGAGAGGCACCATTATTAACTCTTATCACTAACGAAAAAGTGCATGACAACCTTTCTAACCGCACATCTTAGATACAATGTTGTCAAGGTGGGATTGACCCCTCCTAGAGTTCATTTTGATTATTCCCAAAATAGATAATCGGAGGAAGGGCATGGCTAAGATACATTTACACACACAACAATGGGCATAAGGAGTAAACCTCATATTTTGAATGCCTAACAATGTCACATAAGCTCATCATCTCATATATATCATCTTTATATAGGTAAGGAACTCTTTACATAAAAAAGTGTTCAAAGAAAAGAGAAGCCTTGTTCCATAGAAAAGTTAAATTGGAATCCATGGTACAAATGATCACAAAATAAAAGTGTCCCACAAATTTTGCTTCACTTGTTCAAATATTTCAATTTGACAAAATAAAAAATTTCCTAAAATGTTAGACTTATCTATGCTACAAACCACTAGTTTTGGTTTTTGACTTAAGAAAAAATAGAAATTACAATAAATTATTCAATCAGAGTCCATACCAAGAGTTGATAAACTTTGTAAGAGTATTTAAAGACAAAATTTTTCATTTTCATAGAAGATATACTTAATATCAATCTCTTACATTGAAGAACCCAACCTTTCTGAAGAGCCTACATTTAAGCATTATTTGGAGCACTATGCCTCAAAAGAATAATTTAAATGTTAGAGTGAAAGAATGTCAACAAATCTAGAACATCATTTCTTAGGGTATACAACAAGTAAGTGGTGCAAATCATGTTGCATGTTTAAGCACATTGCCCAAAATATTGGTCATGGTAAAAAAATAATTCATAAAAATATCATACTTGATAAGTAGCTCTAAGATAGAGATGGAATTTTGAGAAAAGAAGATAAAATCGTCGGGTTCTATAAATATAGAATAACCTATATTTGAGTGAATTGACAAAATTAATATTATCCATACCAAGCTTATTCTACAACATCATATATGACCAAACAACAAAAGGACACAACAGAAATACGAGAAGATGTGGTCATGAATAAACATGAAACAACCCAGTCCAAACAATATTATCAACCTCTAATGTTAGATGATTTAATAAAATCCCTTAAGGCCATGGTAGATAACAAGTCTCCAATCTAACAAGGATTATTCTGCAATTTTACAGGGATGCGTGATAAATTTCAAGTTTTAAAGTATATTGAGAAGCTCGTATCACTCGGAAACATTATCAACTAAAATGAAACTAATCCTAATGAAAGAAATCATGAAATCAATGGATTGTAACATATAAACTGTACTTTTATTTTCAAACTTAACCTGCAAGCCTTAGTTCCCTGCATGTTATTTATCATCCCCTCCAAGTTTTTTTTACGTGAACATACTTGTTAAATGATGCATAGATGTATTGACAACCTTTAATATCTACTTTTAAATCCATTAGGAAATTTTAACAACATCGTATTAACAATATGGAAGAAAATTGGTGAATAAATTGCAAATATGACAAAGAAAACTATACCATAGAATGACTCTTTTCATGTATATTTATTATTGAAATTTATACAGTCAATGTAATTCATATGATTCCCATCAAAGAGGTATTGTATTGTATGATCCATGGAAATCCCGTAAAAGCAAATAACTCATAATTTTTTAATGATGTTCCATTTCAATAAACTCCAAACAACTAGACAAAAGTTATAGGATCATCAGAAACAACAAGAAAGGCACAACACCTTTATGTTGTCTTCTAATTTCTTCGATAATACATTGTTCAAGTCTTGTACATATTGCTACATGAATGATTCATATGTATCCAATCCAAAAGATTTCATCAAATATTTTGTATCATTGTATTGAACTTTGTAGAACAAGCTCTATAGAGTCAAAGGAATGTTATTTGATGGTACATCATTTTCAGTTTTTGGAATATGATGCACCACCTAATAAATCATAAATCATACAAAGATCCATATCAAATTTGGTGCACATTAAAAGATATTCATTCATAAATAAACCTAAACATTCTCCATAGTGAAAATAACACCATAGGGGTATTGCGTGGTTCCTATTCATAAAAAATTACGAAAACAATCATAATAAAACACAAAACTGTCAAATCTCAAAAAATAAGAAAAATCTAAAAGCAATGGACCATAAAACTATTTAGAAGCATTTATAAGCCAAACCCACATAGAGAAAAGGCAATTCTAACAGAGGTCAATTTCTTCTTTATCTCATCTTGTAACTATTTTTTTAGTTTCACCTAAGTAAAAATTGTTTAGAGCATTGAATGTGTTGGAGCAATAGAGTGAAGTTATAAACATGGGTAAAAATAGAAATTCACGTGATGGAGGAAGCTCATTCTGGTAAAATAAGGATTGGCATAGTGCTAAGTTATATATTAATTTAGAAGCTTTTCCATGTGATAATTTCAATTTCCAACCATTATTAATGCATTTATTATTATATGTAGTTCTCATTAATCAGTACACCCATACGCCTACACATTCTTGTTTCCAAATCGACTTGTCTACAACATTTTCATGTTCAGTAGTGAAAAAATTCATTGTGTTAGAGGACTTTGGAGTTATGATTCCTTTAATAGAATAAATTATTCTTCCCTTACTTCATTAACAAATTAAGTTTTTGAAGGAATTTGATTGGAGATCTTTGCAGGCCAATCCTCTACATACATCGATAAAGCTCGAAGAAACAACATGGAAATTGTACAAACCTAAATTTATGGCATATAATTTATGATACAAGTGGAGAGGATGATCAATGTAGGTATATTCGTCTTGGGGATGAAAGATACATTATAGAATCAACTCATGTACTATGTACAAGCAAAGGATATTAACTCAAAAGGCAGGGAATGTAACTTTGTGCTCTTCAATGAAGATAATAAAAACTCCCATACCAATAACTTGGCTCATCATTTCAATGTAGATCGAATTAAGGAAACCAAAGAGCCAAATTAATTCGTTCCTAATAACTGTCCCTTACATAGGTTTTCTACCTAAAGCTTATGCACATCTAAAGTAAGGCATATGATACAATGTCTGAAGAATGGAATTCATGTAACAAGTTTCTCCTTGATTTTTCAATCCAACAACGTTTGTCTCCTCTTTTTAATCATATTGCAAGTAATCCATCCTTCTTTATACACTAACTTCTACTTCTATTAGAACATTGGCATTTAGCAAATAACGTTTTCTTGAATCATAAAGATCCAAATGCCATGAACGATGTGAAACCCAAATAACTCTCATAGCCATTGAATTGGTGTTGCACATCTCCATATAAATGAAAATGAGAATGGGTGTACATGTTAATATACATGGTAAATAATGTTACTATATGAAAAGGTCATTAGAAAAAAGGCTGCCACGTAAAGGAACCCCCATGCACAATTCCTTGCCAAAGGAAAACCGATAAGAATATGTCATATCTAAGGAACAATAGACTCTTAAGCTAAAAAACCATTCTCATAACTTCTAGAACAAGAGGTATATATACGGATCCCAATAAATTTTGCATGCTATTAGGCATAAAGGAGTGTGTCAAAACAAAACAAATGAGCTTCACCCACTTCCTGCATGATCATACTTTTATGTTAGAATTTTCACATGCCAACATATGCTTAAGAAAACTAAAAATTTGGTCAAAGTTGATATTTTTTTGTTTAAATGATGTTAAACTATGGAATTTTCTCATATATATATATCTAGAGGTAGGATTATTAACTCTTAACACCAAGGAAAAGGTGTGAGGCAACCTTGCTAACTGCACATCTTAGAAAAGATGTTGTTGATTTGGGTTTGACCCCTCTTAGAGATCCTTTTTATTATCCTAAAATTTTTATATTCAGATCAAGGGCATGAATAACATACATTCATGCACACAACAATGGGCAGAGTGAGTAAACCTCATATTTTGAATGACCAAATATGTCACAAAATCTCATCAACTCATATACATAAGATTCAAACATGTAAGGACATCTTCCCGTAAAAGAGTGTGCAAAAAAAAAGCCTTGTTCCATAGAAAGGCTAAATTGGGATCCATGATACAAACGATTACAAAAGAAAAGTGTCCCACAACTTCTCCTTCACTTGTTCAAATATTTCAATTTGATAAAATAACAATTTTCTTGAAAGGTTAGACTTGTCTATGATAGAAAACCACTCATTTTGGTTTTTGAATTTCAAAAAGAAGAAGGAAATTAGAGTAAACTAATAAATTATGGTCGAGCCAACAACTGAGCAACTTTGTATGAGTATTCAAAGGCTAAATTTTTCATTTTCAAGAAAGATATATTTAATATATACATCTTACATTTGAAGAACCCTGCCTATCTGAAGATCCTACATTTAAGAATTATTTGGATCATTATGCCTCAATGGAATAATTTAAATGGTAGAATGGAAGAATGCTAATAAATATAGAACATCATTTCTTAGGGGATATAGAAAGTAAGGGGTGAAAACCATGTTACACTTTAAAACATATTGCCCAATGAATTGGTAATGGTTACCAAAATGTTGAAAAAGAAGATATATGATAAATAACTCCAAGATAGAGATGAAAATTTGAGAAAATCAAATAGAAATGGATATTTCTGTAAAGCTATAATAGTCCATATTTAAATGCATTCACAAAATTATTGTTATCCATACCAAGTTCTACAACACAAAATGTGACCAAACAACAAAAGGGTACAACAAAAATATGGGAATATGTTGTCCAACATAAGGATGCAACAACCCAATCTAGACAATGTTGTCAACCTCTCACATAAAATGATTTTCTAAAATCCCTTAAGACCATGGTAGATGGCAATTCTTCAGTCCGAGATGGATTCGTATGCAGTTTTATTACGATGCATGATAACTTATGAGGTTTAAAGTATATTGAAAATCCCATATCAGTAGGAAGCATTATTAGCTAAAAAGGCAATAATCTTGACAAAGGAAATCCAAAAATCACTAGATTGCATTATAAAAACTCTACTTTTATCTTCTATGAAATTTTGAGTCTTTAAATCTAAAGATCAACCTTATTCCACCTTTCCATTTAAACCACAAATTCACCATTCCCAATTGCAGAATATACAATCTTAGTCACTATGACTGACATTTGGAACTTTTGTTAGGTATGAAGATATGTGAAGGAATTCAATACACCTAAAAATGATTACAAATATTTTGGTTGCATAAATTTTAAGTAAGTCAATTTGCATTATAATTTTTTAGCACACCAACACATTATTTGTTGTAATTTATTTGTTCATTAAGTGTTAGATCATAGAATCAAAGTGTTTTAATACATTTTCAATTTTAAAATGCATGTTTTGTATCTATGATATAACTACCAAATTTTACTCTTATTGGATTTTTTATTTTATATTTTGTCCATACCAAATCATATCGATACCCACATCTTATTACTGTAGTGTGAATCCATCGGTGTTGATTACTACAGCTAACCCAAAAAGGACATTCTGTAAGGCACAAAGAAGTAGTGAGCCCAAGTAATCAACCCAGTGACCTCTTACATGGAACTCAAAGAACTCAACCAATTGAGCTACTTTTGGATGGTTTGATATTATATGTTGATTCCAAGCTATGATTACATAGAAATATTTATTTTCTCAATCTGTCATCATACAGTGTGGCTGTTAATATCAATTATACCTATTAAGATGAAAGAAATAAAAGAAACACATTTAACTCTTTTTATCCCTATAGAAACTAACTATGGAAATTAAAATCCCATAGTTCACCATCCAAAAATATTTTGTTCTCTGTATTTGGCCACGAATTTCTAGAATACAAAAATCTATAATGCTCTAAAGTGCGACATTAATACACTAGTCTTGAAATCTACACAATTTGATATAGTAAGTTTTGCTTCTAGTAGTGTCACCCATAACTAGTTAAACAAGAGATCAAATTTCCCATCAAGGACCTAGGCTTCAATATCATAGCATTGCAGTTGAAAAGAACCATGGTTTCTTGAATATGCTTGCATTGTGATTGGAAAGAACCCACAGTTGTACAGTCATGGTCGATGAAAAATAATGCAACCGTGAGTGAGCTTACATGTACCCTAGTTGGTAAGAGGGTGAAGACAAAAGGTTGTAATGTTTAATAATTAGGCACAAGAACAAAAAAATATTTTTGTTGAAAACTAGTCAATTTAATAGAGTTGCAATGAGTATAAAGGTATAAATTGATTGCGATAAAACTTATCTAGATAATTATGCAGGCAATCAGTCAACAATAGGCAAAAAAATAGGGTTTAAAATCTTTGTTTTACGTGGCAACATTGAATTGCGTATTCATAAAAATGCTTAACTCCCGTGAATTTAAGTTCATAATTGAAAGAAGGAATTTTTGCAAAAGAGTAAATATATTGTTCAATCATAATAGTTAAAACACCATGAACCCACAAAGATATTTTTGTAATCAAATAAGTGAAACTCACTTCTTTTAGCAATATCTAATATGTCACTTCTCTTAACCTTCTCCATAATAACCTGAATAAATGAAACAAAACATAAAACACATAAAATAAGCAATTTTTATAAATTTGAATTAATTAACATGAATCTATATAAATTTAAATACAAGAAATGTTCCTCCATCTGCATCAAATATCTTTTATTTTGACATTACATTATAAAAAAACCTATCTTAATCTTGTCCGTATACTTTTCTTGGATTTGAGATTTGAGAAGCTTCATCTTGTCTTCTCTCTGAATATATGAAACAAAAGATCAAATTGTAAACCTTCACATACTTTTGTCAAATATAACTATAAAGTATTATGAAAATCAATTCCATTTTTTTCTTTCCAAACTCCAATATTGTTACTAGCTTGAAGGTGAGTATAGAAAAATGTAAATAATCTACAAATTTATCAAAGGGAAAGAGCAAGTAAGAGGAGAAACAAGAGATTGCCAAAAGTGTCTAGATGGCATCTGAAAGTTCACAAATCATATTAACTATAAATGGAAGTATTATTTAATGTGTTAAGGGAATTAGAACAATTATATTTTCCACTTAAAAATCCCTATAAAAAACCATGACATCCTAGATATAGTAGGAGTGCAGGGACAAGATTCAACCATTTCATTTCGAGTGACAAGCAGGTGGCACAGATATTCACTACACCCAAAAAAATTAAATTTGGAAATCATTATCTAATTTAGGATTCCTTTGTCATTAACTTTACACCTTATTGAATATGAAGACAGTATTGTAGTGGAACAAGATTCATCCAACTCAATTCCTATAGAACCACAAGTTGAAAGTCCACAGTTTTGTGTGCAATTTTAGACTTCTATAATGAATCTTTCGAGAAAAAATCATGTTCATCCTCTTATAATGTCATGATTATGATAGCTACATTATGACTCCAACTACGTCAATTCCAAGGAATTACTCAAATAACATAAAACTCAACTTCTATCACTTGAACATAACATCCAACTAGGTCATTTCTCCAGAGAATCACTTTGTAATATGTATCCATGAAATCAACACCACAAACCAAAAATGCACCTAGTAGTCTAAAAATAGCTTACACCAACCATCTTCATTTTTATATATTTAAATTACTAATTACAAAACCATTCTTTTCAAAATTTTAGTTTCATCATGAAAAATAGAACTCCAACTGGAGATTTTTTGAGTGCATGATGTAACAACTCTGGGTTAAAACATCATATAGTAAAGTTAATAAAGGAAAAATAAGACCAAGGTCATGGGAAATGTATTCTAAGATGAATGTTGGGAAAAACATCCTAGTTGTTGTTCATTTTGGTTTATTATGGATACGGAAATTGGCAAAGCCATTAGAGAATGAAAAGAGGAATTATTTGTCATTTATTTATCAAATTAAAGAAAATAAGATAAAAGGGACATGAAAGGTCACAAGTTTGCATGAGGGGAAAATTGGAGGAAAAATAGGGAAAATGACGAAAAGAGAGGCCTTAATGATAAAAATTCTTTTGCGGATAAATTCACAACCTTTTTTCAGTGTTAGTTTGGAGCTCTCTTCTATTCTCTCATTCTTTCATACTATAGCACAATTAGAGTATTGTTGGACCACTCTAGGATTCGATAAAGGAAGGAAAAGGAAGGAAAGGAAGCAAAGGAAAGAAAGCGACAAGCAAGGAAAGGTTGGATCAAGAATTTTCAACGAGAAGACTTGCAAGTAACTAGTTGCATGTGTGATTTCCTAGTTGGTGTGTGAATATATGGTACATGGATATATGTATTCAGTTCTCTTGTTTTCATTGGCATGAGTTTTTCCAGGTGTGATAGTGGATCCAAAATTACCTTTCAATTTATAGATAATCATGGTTTGATGGAGTTATTTTATTCAATTGAGTTTTGGATTGCCATATGGTTTTGGATCTGGATGAGGTGGTCTCTGGAAAAATCCCATAGCGCCTAGGAATCCCTTGATCAATTTTGGCAGGATTATGGTAAAGCCTAAGGGTAGAGACAAGAAAATTACTCAAGTTATTGGTGAAGAAATTTTGAGGCGTCTAATATTGATTTGGGCTTAGTGATCAGTTAAACAATTTTTGCAGGATCGTGGTAGCCTGAGGATGGAGTTAGTTTAATCTCCAGGAGAAACTAGTTGTTTATGTATTGGTTTTCTTATGTGATATCTTGAATGGTTTTGGTGAGATTACTGGAGAATGAGGGTGGAGGTGGTTTAATATTCGTGAATCATTGATTTTTTATGTCTTAATTCCCACATTCATGCTTCGAATATGGCATGGAGGTGATTGGTTGAAAGAAATATTTGGTTGAACTTAATCTATGGTCGAGGGGGTATGTATAAGTCCCAGACTTGGTCGGCTTTTGAATATGTTAATAAGACCTCTTTTTATATTGTATTTTATGAGTACTTGTGCTTTTTATCTTTTGTCTTTATTGGTTGTTCTATCATGGTTATTATTCTACTTATGTGCTAGTTATAAGCATGGTTCCATAACAGTTTCTAGTTATGGCTCTTGATGTGTTATGATTAATTAATGAATGATTATTAATTGCATGAGATAAAAAATGTTATTACAACTATTATGGGAGGTCATTAGACCTTCTTTATGATTCCTAGATAATTTTTAGACCCTATATTTAGATACACATTCATGACCATGAGATTACATGTTCATGATATGTTTGACGAAATGAATGTCATGGTTATGCCTCGATAGGTCAATTATTTGATCAATTTTTGTATGGATGCCTTTGTCTTGATGATAATTATCATTCTGGAATGTCTTGCTGAGTTTTGGGAAATGATCTGGAGGTTGATTTGGAATTTAGGCTCGGGATCTGGGACCGTACCCTCTCAAATGAATATTTTCGGTCACAATCACCACCTAGTAGGTTTATGCATGTGGTTGGACTACCTAAACCACATGGAGGCCATGTCATGCATGCGTTTGGGATTTCAGGTCACTGAAACAACAATTTAGCTCAGTAATTAGGTATTAGGAGTGGTTTTTCAAATCCTAGGTGTCGTTTAGCTCCTCAGGAAGGTCAATAAAGTTCCAATTTGATTATTCCACTTCCTTAACTGTACTTAGGAGGTTGATTCATGTCATGGTAGCCCTTAGCTTATGCTTACTCCCAGTACAATCTGAAAGTGGGTAAATGTGGGAGGAGGGGTTACATATTTGCATAAAAGAAGGGTTCAAATACTTGGATTGAATGGGAAAAATGTGTTTGTAATACATGCATGTTAGTGTCTATGTGGTTGATTCCATGCATTTTTTTGGTTATGTTTATCGTACATGAGGCCATGGTATATAGTTGGCATTATCATACATGCTGTTGATACATTGATATGATTATATATATACATGTATCATGCTAATCTAGTTGATCTTGCAAAAGAGAAATCCTCCCCTGAACTTCACCAGGTTATATTGATTATGAGTATATATTATTATTTGACATGGTATCATTGAGCCTCAAAACTGTCCTTTCCTTAGCAACTTTTCTCATCCCTTCTTCTTTGTTTTTCCACGGAAAATGCATTCGTATCATCAATAACCAGTATACATTGTCTTAAGGAGAATATTTTAGTGGTTTAAACAATGTAAACTTTGAAACGGGAAATATAAACTCAAAATGGGAACTCTGGCAAAAAAACTCCGAAAAAGCATCAAAAACTGTGCTAAAAACAAAAAGTGTGTATACGGGAACAATGGTTTTTTTTTTAAGGTCAATTTTGAACATGTTTTAAAAATGGCAATGAAAATGAAATTTTCGTGCAAAATACAGCTTCAAAACGAAAAAAGTGATAATATTGGAAGGATGATTTTGTTTAGGGTCAATCTTCAAAATTTAAAAAAAAAATGCTAGTAAAACCAAATTTTTATGTGCCAAACAAAGTTGTTTATGAGGAAAAAAACACACTAATGTTTTTGGTAGAATAACATTTTTCTTTCCTAAGTATAAATTGAACATGTTCTCAACCATAAAAATGTTAGATACAAAAGAAATTGGAATTTTTTCAACCATAAAATTAAAAAACCATGACATTATGAACAAATTACATCACTAAATTAATTCCAAAGTCATTATTTGTATATTGAATGAAACATACATTATATCTCTAATTTAATGTTGCATTATAGATATTTTAAGCAATAAAAATTATCATAATTAAGACATATAATCCAACAACATAAAAATGCCTCATAACTTCTCATTTAACACCATATGAAAATCAAAAATTTTATTTCAAGATACGATGCATACATCAGTTATATAAATTGTCTTAAACAATTATTCAAAATCACTCATATTTTCTTGCACACCATCAGAATTCACATCTTCAGATGAGTGACTAGATGCTAACGAAGGTGTTCCATATTCTTCTATTTCATCAACTAGTGCTCCATCCGAGTCCACACACATGCCCACCATTTTAGATTTCAAAATTCTTCTAGATATACGACTGCTTTCAGTAGACTCCCATCTCAACACTGTTCCTTCTGGTAGAAA
Organism: Pinus taeda; assembly: GCA_000404065.3. Classification (NCBI taxonomy): domain Eukaryota; kingdom Viridiplantae; phylum Streptophyta; class Pinopsida; order Pinales; family Pinaceae; genus Pinus; species Pinus taeda. The sequence continues at coordinate 82,758 of APFE030684513.1, read as the reverse complement.
CCTTTTCAGAATCTTTATTGTCTTGAAGTGAAGAGTTCCTTTCTTTGTTAAATTGAAGTCATAAACAAGTATGTCAACATCCTCAAATTTTAATATCTCTGTGCAGTGGCGATTTATATTTGTACCCTTTCCTTTTCTATTTCCACCATTTTTTTGTCAACTACCATCTCTAGCTTATACACACCATTGAATGGGTGTGTATTTTTGGCATACCGTTGTACTTCAACACTTGTAACATCCTCATTTTCTGTAAAAACCTTTATAACTTTAGAAACACAGAATGGATAGCCATTGGGATCTCCATTTGCTAGCACTACGATCATGCAACCCTCCTCAATATCCTATACTGAAGCCCTGTAAAGGTCTCCCATGGATTCATGTTGTGCACGAGATCTTCTAGAACCAATACACATCTCTCTTTCCTCTGCTTGTGAAGAATTAATAATACCTTAAGTTTGTTGCTATTCAACAATGTTTATTTCCTCATGTTCATTCGACACATTTTGTGGCCAAATAAATGGACTTTTTCAAAGGTATATCTTCATTTGTTGTTGTTGAAATGATATCACTTTGATTATTGAAAAATGACTCCCACCAAACTGAATCAACAATGTCAAAGTACTCATATGTATATTTAATACATTTTTTAATTTCTTCTAGATAATCAGAATAATTTATATCTCTATTTTGTCTGCGCACATTATGAACTTCACCAAAAGATTGTAATAACAATATTTTTGATGCAAATATTGTATGATCTAGAATGACCTTCAAAAATTGCAAAACTTATGACAGTGCCCATTCTGCAGTAGTTGAATACTTCTTGCCCCATATTAGTGTTTTCCCATTAATTTTTTTGATACGAAATTGATGTTGGAGGCTAATGTCATTAAATTTTTCAATGCATTTCCCCTCACCATATTATCCCAGAATAAACCTTCGTATGTCAATAGTTTCTTCCAACACATCAAAAGTAGGCTCTGGCATGTATGATTTCTTAATACATTCAATTAATGATGGCAAGCTCACAACTTCCTTCCTCCTCAATGTGACTAAAAAATGTCTGAATATCTGAAATGGTCATGAGTGTGCCCAACAAGAAGGAATCCAACCTTTACCTTTTGAAAAATTCTCAATTCAACAAGCATGTTTAGATATCCAAAAACAACTTGATTTTTGTTTTCACGGAAAGTGTTGTCCAATTGTAGATACAAAACTTCACTAAGATTACCAGACCAATGAGAAGGAACATCATGAATTATGGTTATGGTCAGATTTGCATCATTATTAATATTTGAAGCTGTGAAGTACACCCTTGGCAACATTTTCCCATTGAAGACCATACAACTAATCAAGTGATACTGAATAAAAATTTCCTCCTGTAAATTTTTGGGTGTGCGAACAAATGTGGTAAAAGTGTTTTCTTTTGGTCCATACCATCAATTATCAAACCCAAATATTTATTTGGATTATCATAAAACTTCTTTCGATGCTTATACAACTTTTTCCTTTCATTTGTTTGTTGTTCGCAATGCTCCTGAAGTTCTTTGACAGTTAAATCTACACAACATAAAAGAAAGACATTAAGAAATATTTTTTCATAGTTGATGACTATACAATTTTAAAAGTTAAATTTATGAATACTTACCTGTTTCTGACCCTTCACATTTGTCCCTTTTTTATTTAAGAGAAGCACATGTACTACAAATCCCCATCCTTGTTTTCCTAGGAATATAGACATTGTTGAATTCTTTCTTCCATACCTTCACAAAATATTGATATGTAATAAACCGGCCATGTCCCTTAGCACCTTCTGCATATTCTTTGTATAAGTTGTAGATTTCTCATCTTGAAAAATTATCTGGAATATGTATTGTCTCTCTATTTGGCATACACTCTCCATGCTTTGAAAATAAATCATTCATCCATGACATTGCAGTATTTGATAATGGCCTAAACTGTCTTTTATGACGTACTTCTAAATAAAATGTGGGATCCTTTTCCAAATTTTCTTGAATTCTTGAGAGATGAAAATTATCAATCGAATGAAACATTTTGAAAGCTTTTCTACAGATAAATAAAGTTGTAATATGATAATCATAACCTGATAATGTAGATTGCATGCACCCAACTAAATGTGAATTTTGTATGCTTTTATTCATTGACAAATATCTCTTCCTCCTCTCTAATGAAAATTTGAAAGAAATATGTTTCAAGCAATCTTTTTGGGAACATTCACTTGAAATGAGAGCACTGATAGAACTTCTTCTCGTTAGATATTCTGCTTTACCCCTTGTATAACTAGAACATCTTGCATTGATATGAAATGGTCTACTCCTACTACTCGATACAATATGTCTTGGCAACATATCCATCATTGGATCATCATTTGTATAAGGATTTTCATCATCGTTAAGAGGAATGTTATCCACACTATGATCAGTTGTGCTTTTCAAATACTGACTTGGAGGATATTCTTCATCTTCCCCTTCTTCAGTGCTACTGTCATAGTCCTTAGAATTCAGACTGAATGGAAAATTTGACTCGATGTTTAATGGACATTCTTCGTCATGTACATTATCAGTGCTACTCTCATAGTCCATAGAATTAGGACTATGTCGAAAATGTGATTGTTTACTTACTGAAGATGCTACATCCTGTCCTTTGTCACTACTACCTTTATACTCATTAGAATTAGGACTAAGTGCATCATCTGTCCTTCATCACTACTGCTCTCATAGTCCTTAGAATTAGGACTAAGAGGACACTGTGACACTCCATTCCTTTTAAACTCATCATCACACTCTTCATCACTGTTGCTCTTATAGTCCTTAGAATTAGGACTAAGTGGACACAGTGAAACTCCATTTTTTTGAAATTTATCATCCCTCTTTCATCACTGCTACTCTCATAGTCCTTAGAATTAGGTCTAATTAGATACCGTGACACTCCATACTTTTTAAATTCATAATCATGCTCTTCATCATGGTTGCTCTCATAGTCCTTAGAATTAGGACTAAGTGGACACTTTGACACTCCATTCTTTTGAAATTTGTTATCACGCTTTTCATCACTACTGCTCTCGTATTCCTTAGAGTTAGGACTAAGTGGACACCGTGACACTCCATTTGTTTGAAACTCGTCATCATGCTCTTCAACACTGCTACTCTCATAGTCCTTAGAATTAAGACTAAGTGGACACCATGACACTCCATTCTTTTGAACTTCACCATCATTCTCTTCATCATTGTTGCTCTCATAGTTCTTAGAATTAGGACTAAGTGGACATCGTGACACTCCATTCTTTTGAAATTTGTCATGAAGCTCATCATCACTGTTGTTTTCATAGTCCTTAGAATAGGACTAAGAGAAATCTGTGACTCTTTATTTATTTGAAATTATCCATCCCCTCTTTCATCAGTGTTACTCTCATAGTCCTTAGGAACAGGACTAAGTGGAAGAATTGACTTTCTATTCATAGTGGAATAATTCCCGCTATATTCATCAATATGAATAGAGCTGTTATGTGATGAAGATGTTGATTTTGTATAAATCGAAACTTCACTATCAGGAAAATCCATCTCTTTCATATAGAAGATGTTGAATGATAGAAATGGAGAGTCCCCTAAAGATATTTTATAGCTTAGAGAATGAAATTTTCCCTCTAAACATTTTCCCTCTAAAACGTTTCGCGAAAATATTTCCCTCCAAAACGTTTGTTAGAATTATTTCCCTTCATTAATTTATTTTACAATTTATTGAAAAATGTAAACTAAATTTTTTATTAAATAAATCATTAAAGTTAACATTGTAAACTACAACTTCTACATAAATTATTCTAATAGTTAAAGTATATAATATTTACTAAACAATTGATTGTTTTTTTAAATTTTTATAATATTCTAAAAGAAATTAATATCACATTCACCCCACTGTGAAACAATTCCATAATATTCACTTTATCATATTTTCCTTCGTCACCATAAAAAATTAACATGTTAATTTTTTTTAAACAAATTAATCCAACATTAATTGTACAGTAAAAAATCTCCGTAATTTCAACTATATACTAAATTCCATTATCACTATTACTCACATCACATCAATATTTTCTGAGGTTCATTGAAATACTTGGAGCAAATTTTTGGAGCAGCTATATTGCTATCAATAGCATATTTAACGAATAACTCTCACAATTGAAAGGTTAGTTAAATTTTTTTGCTTGAAAAATTTCATATTAAATTAATTTAATGAAGAAGATTTTTTTTTTAAATTAATATTTTTTTGTGAGTCAAATTAACCAATACATTTGTCGTGAGCATGGTGGGCCCAGTAAAGCTCATGACAACAGCCCACCCTACGCCAGCCTGACGGCCCACCCTGTGCCAGCCTGACGGCCCGCCTGCCTGCCGGCCGACCTGCCTGCCGAGGAGGGTTTGGGCAATTCTCGGAATCGCCCAACCACCCTGGGGTGGTGGATGGGCAATCGGGGTGGCACGGGGTGGGCCTGCGGCACCCACCCAAGGCCACCCTAGTGGCCTGCCTGCCCATTGGGGTTGTGTAGGGTGGGACTGTGGCACCCACCCCGCGCCACCTTGGTGACCCACCCACCCATCGAGGGTGGTTGGGAAATTCTCGAGAATAACCCAACCCCTGCGAGCGAGCGGGCCGTAGGGGTGGTGGGGGAATCGCCCAACCCCCACAGGGTGGTGGGCAAGCCACCAAGGTGGTGCGTGTGGGGCTACCGTAGCCCCACCTTGTGCCACCTCAGCAGCCCACCCATCTACTTGCAGGCATTGGGTGATTTCTGGAATCCCTAGCCACCCCACGAATGGGAGGGCCTACGCGGTGGTGTTGGGGGGCTTCTACCATTTCTCCTGATATTGATCTCTTTCTCCATCTTCAATCTACCCCTCAAGGGGGACACTGATGGGTAGATTGAAAACTGAGAAGGAGATCAATATCAGTTGAAACGATAGAAGTTGTTGTCGCAACCCCCCTCGTGCCACCCTGCCCAGCAGGCTGGCTGGGTGGCATAGGGAGAAGTTTGTGTCACCCCCTCGCACCACCTTAGCGGCCACCTCATTGGTAGGCGGGCTGCCGGGGTGGCACGGGGGAAGGCTATGACAACAACTCTTACCATTTCTCACCCCATTGATCTACTTCTCCATCTTCAATCTACCCCTCAGCCTCACCTTGAGGGGTAGATTGAATATGGAGAAAGAGATCAATGTGGGGAGAAATGGTAGAAGTTGTTGCCACAACCTCCCCCATGTCGCCCCAGTGGCCCACCTGCTCGTGGGGTGGTGGGTGATTTTCTTCGTATTAGTATTTTTTAATTTCAATTATCTGATTATACAAATTAAAAATTTATGATATATTTTCGTTGTTAATTTAAGTTAATATGTTTTCGTTATTTACTAATTTATGTGTTTCTATTTTCAGGAAAATGACATCAAAGAAGATTTATGTGAATCTTTCTAGACCAGAGACTCTTAAAGGTGCATCTTCAAAAAACGTTGGTGAATGAACTCCACCTGAGCTCATGGCTACAAATATTTCAAGTGCCTCAAATGATAAGAAGATGATTTCATACTGCAAGAATTCAAAAGAAGTGAAATTTCCATCAAGATTCTGGTATGTGAAAGAAAGAGAAAGCCAAAATGTGAATATATATATATATATATATATATATTACCAAATGGTAATGGAATTTATGAAGGTGATGGGAAGAGTCATATATATGTGATCGGTACCCAGACACTGAAGCTATTTACATATTTACAAAAGCTTTCAAGTCACATGAAATGATTAAATACCAGTTATCATATTCATTGTATGACACGAGAAAGGCACCTACAAAGTTGTGTAAACATATCGTAAATGAGATGAAACAAAACATTGTAAGTATTGTTATTTATATTTGTATTTTTCATTCTTGTAAGTGTCTCACTATGTTTTTTTTACTTTGTTTTTATTGACATATGATATCTTGTTTGGCAAAATTTTATTGAAATTTGTTCAATTAGGTTCGGAGGCACTCATTTCATAGAGCATGATATTATGAAAGTTGTCATTAGTTTTTACTCAGTGTCAGAAAAAGATATGGAAAACAAGCAAAACGTAGTAATTGATGATGCTACAAAGATACATCCTAGGGATCAGAAAAAAAAGCCTCTAGTGGATAAATCTAGCAAGGGTAGACAAGTTATTTTTGAGGACGATGAAGTTGAAACTAACAGTGAAGCATATGTTTCCACTACAGAAGATGAAATTCAAACTAAGAAGAGCCATTTAAGACCAAAAGTAACAATGCCCAAGAATAAATCTGTTACAGTTAATGATTAGAATGTTATGAAGAAGAAAATTAAAGTTAAATATTTTGATGTAGTTATTACCAACAGTGAAGAACCTAGTGAAACTTCAAAAGAAAGTAGAGAAATCATTACACTAGGAGTTGATTTAGAGGATGGCATTATCAAAACAAAACAAAATTCCATTCGATGGAATTTTACAAAGAGAAATTTAATTGATGGTGTTCATATATTTCAGCTTAATGTCAGACAAACCTATAGGGCAAGTGAAGGACAATGCCAATATCAAGTGAGAAAGCCACATCATATGCATGTTCACAACTTGAAGACATTGATGAGGTACAATCCATATGCTCGTGTGGTTAGTTATGTGCTTCTTGTTGATCCACTTCAATTTCCCAACAAAGAAGCATTTGATAAGTCAAAATGTTTTGAATAGAATTATTATGTGCTTAGGGGGAACCATTCTGTAAAAGCTCAAAGAAAATTGATGGAGAAAGATCCTAACAATCCATGTTTTGAAACAATGAAATGCATCATTTATGTTGGTTTATTAGATATAGAAGCAAAGTTAGTGGCATGGGATCATAATTCAGATTATGAATATAGGATCTCTATGACTTTCATCCAAAGGGTTAGATATATTCATAGTGAATTTCAAGAAAAATGTGATGGGGATAGGATAAATGTTACTGTAGATTTTCGAAAGAAATGTTGTATGGAAATAGGCTACCAAATTGAAGAGAAAACCAATTCAAAAGGTGGAAAAGGCAACAAAATTAGTGATTTATTCAAAGGCGTTGATAACATTTTCCAATTCGCATTTAGAACTGGAGATGTATGGGAGTTGATTGATGATATTTTTAGCATGTGGGAAAACATTGGCATTAAAAGCCAAAAGGTCAAAAAGTCGAAGCCATTGATATGTAGTAGCAGTAAATCAGCTCCTAAAATGAAGAAGCTTCCACAAGATATGACTATCACACCTTGGAGAGCAATGCAAGGAGTGAGAGATGAAAAAATTGTCAAAACAATATTATCTCATGTGAGGTCAGGGGAATTATCATTGGAGGAAATATCTGAGGAATTTCAAAAGTAAGTTTGTTGAATTCTTTTTATTTATTTTTAGATTATAATTTTCTTTTAAATAAAACATGTTGTTATTGGTAGTATTTGTTATACATATCATTATATTAATTTTTTGTTACTTTATCTATGGAGGCACAAAGTTTACATGAAAATTCATGAACAAATGGTTAAATTATTAAATGAAGATAGTTGCGATGATGTTGTACGCAACTATACATATTCAAGTTCTACATCAACATTAAAATATTTTTATCTTGCATTTAAAAAACGTATCTTCATTTAGACATTCATTTTTATTTATCTGTGTACTATTTTTAATTCATATATTACACATATATTTGTTTGTTTTATAAACGATGAAGAGGGATGATAATGGAGCACCATATAGTTTCAGAACCTTTATTGAAAAAATAATGATCGAAATACTTAGGAAGCAACATATTAAGAATGTTGAACTTGATCGAACTCTTACTTATTTCATTTGGAATGGGCTAGACACTATTCAATATCAAGTAATACAAGGCAACTGTGAAGACATTGCTAAATTCATACGTAAAAGGGATTATGCCCTAATTATTGCAGATATTCCCCATGGTTTCAATATTCCAAACATTGACTATGATAGTGACCGTTATACTTATCAATCTCTTAGTAAAGTGGTTGCAGGATTTGTAGAAGTCATGTCATCACCATTATGGAGATTTGTGACATATCATTTAGACACACAATTGGTGATGATATTTTCAAGCTTCAAGGGGAGAAAAAAATCAAGGATGCAGCTTACATGGTAAGATGTTTAAAATGTATATTTGATTAATATTGAAAAATTCATTTATGTACAAGTTAATTAATTTTACTATTTTATGTTACTCACAAAAGTCAAATCTTCTTAACCATGAAGATCAACTATTTATAAATGATTTTGAGTTCATTTATATTGATAGTTGACCAAAAGATGATATGCCTATGACTTTTAATCTGGTAGACAGAAAGAGTCGTAGCCAAACACTGACTTCTGGTGCTGTTTTGAGAAAACTAGCATATGAAGACAAAAAAGCAAAAGGAGAGATAGTTAACATTTATCAAAAACCACAATTATTGATTAAGTATCTTATACACATATGTTCAAATGAAAGAGATTGGGTTCTGGATTTATTTTGACTCAGGTAAGTTTTATTATATGGAATTGAATTTCAATATGTCATTTTTTTAATTAATATGTCATTATACTAATTTACTTCATTATTTCTTTTCTTCTTAATAATTAGATACAACACTAGCATGTTACCTTCAAAATGGAAGAAATTGCGTTGCAACTGAAAAAGATCCAATACAGTGCAATTTCATTCAACAAAGAATTAATGCTCTTCAATTTCTTCCCGATGTAATGCAAGAAATTGGGTTGAAGAAAGGGGACTTTAGTGAATAACATGTGGCGAAAAAGGCAAAGGTACCCTAACCACCATTACATGAAATGTTTGGAAAGACATACATTGGGAGATTCGTAGACATCAAAGATCCATTAGAAGAGGAAAATGGGCAAAAGGAAGCAAAAAATATTGTGGAAGAAGAAAAGGATGAAACTCTAGAGGACGAAGAGTTTGGATTACGTGACATTCTTGATTAAATTTAAGTTATGCTTGGAAATCAAGCTCATTTTTTGTAACTATTAAGTAGTTATACTTGTAATGCTTTGACTTTGACATTTTATGAGAATAATATATACTCAATTAAGGTTGTTATGCATTCAATATTTGTAATATGTGATTTTCGCATTAATTTTTAAGTTACTCATTATTTTTTGAAAAAAATGATTATTATTATATTTTTGACATGAAATTCATAAAACAAAAATATTATTTAGCCATTTTTAGTTAAAAAATTTGTATAAAAATTGTGATTTTGACATGTCAATTCTAGCAAAAAATTATCAAAACGTGTAGATTTTTAGTTATATTTATGTTAAAATTGGTTATTTTTATGTCCATTCCTAAAAAATATTGCTTTTTAGAAACCATTATTTCATGTGGATTGAAAAATTAAATAACGATATATAAATATGTAGAATATCGAAAATTGAGAATATCCACCTTCTTTTTTAAATATGCAAAACAATAAAAACTTCACTACAAAAAAAATAAAATTAAAATAAAAACAAGAAAATATGAAGAAAATGACCACTTCAAAAACTATTAAATTTACAAAATAATTATTTACATTTCATATATTAGAAAAATAAAAAAAATAAAAACATCGTTTTAAAAAAAGGGTCTGGTGTAGAATTAACACTTTTTTAAATCAGCATAAAAAACACTACCATTCTAAAACGCAATGTACATCAAAAAATTTATAGTATCAAAAACTATGCTCTAAAAAAAACATGTGTGTTTTGCATCACCCCTTTTCAAAATCGGGTCACTTTTTTGTTATCTCTACAAAACGGGTAACAACATGAGCTCCTGTTTCAAAGTTTACATTGTTATTACATGGTATACTTTTATGTTTGTTGTTTGAATAAGTTTTTGGCTTCTAGCTAGGAACACAGCCTATTCTGCGGCTAATCAGTTGTTCCACAACTACTTCCATCCTTTTGTAGGTTCTAGGTGTCAGAAGGATAAAATAACCACATGGTCAGCTTGGAAAATATCATGACATGTATCATGTCCTATTCACCTAGCTCAGGTCAACAAGGAAGACTCCGGTCAAAGGAGAAGTCAAACATAGAGACCTAAGGCAAATAGGGATCTATTTTGTACACGTTTCTCAGTGATGGGATCCAAAACAATTTCCTAAACCCACAGACTTCAACAACCATCTATTCAAATTGAATCCAACAACCACCACCTTAGATTTATGTCTCCATCAACCGAGGAAAAGAATTTCATGTGCCTGTCTGCTACGTGTTTTTTACTATAGCTTATTTTTCTCCATAAAACAGTTGTATAATTTCTCTCTAAATACCTATGTGAAGAACGTAGAACCAGTTCGAATTTGCTGATGTATTAAGTTCAGATTACTACTCTGTAATTTTGAAAAATATTCTCTGTTTTTGATATGAGGACTGTGTGTTTCATGGATATTTGAAAGTGTTTTTTGGAGATTTGATTGAGTATGCATAACCTGAGCACTGGCAGAGGGCCCTTGCGCTAACTAAGGTTTCATTTCATTTTGTTTTTCTTTTATAGTTAAACTATAAGTTCATCATTTCTTACATAATGTTTATAACCATTTTCTAACCTTGTTCATAATGTAGTGTTTATTATTTTCTTACTAATGCATAATAGCTTCTTTCAGTACAGAATAGTTCTTTTTGTTTAATTTTTTTCTAGTTTTTTATCAGTAGCTTGAAATTGAGTTTAGTAGTGTAGAGTAATTTATTTCATTTTTTGTTTCATTATTCTTTAGGTTATTAATTAAACTGATCAGTGCCATTATTGTCTTGCCATTTTATTACTAGTATAGTGACTCATGTTGTAAGTGAATGTTTCTAAAAATCCCTTCTAGTTGATGGCTCATATTAAACTAAGTGGTTGAATACTTTATTTATGCAATTAGTCTTTTTTGCATTTTCGTATTTATTTTCTCTTAGAAATAATGAAGTACATAATTCTTCAAAATTTCATCACAAGAAGGTTGTTCTCCCGAAATGGAGCTGCAGAGTAACTAAGCACTTCATTTAGTTTCCATAGTACATTAGTTGTAGTTTCATTTTCAGTCTTAGTATTTCATTTAGTTTTGTTTCCATAATATATAATTGCAATTCCACCTTTAGTTCTAGTTTTTCATTAGTTTTGTTCTTGTCATGGATTAGATAATCGTCGCAATTTCACTTTCAGTTTTCAGTGTTTCATTTAGCCTTGTTTTTGTAACTGATTAGACAGTAGTTGCAATTTCACTTTTAATTTATTTTATTTCATAATTTGGGAACAATAATAAGAGCAAAAATAGAAACTCTATTTTCATTTGTTGATTAAACTTTACTTCCAAATCTGGCTTAAAGCACTTTTAGTCCTCATTTTCTTTTAGTCCTAACTCTGAAGAAACTATAATGGTAGAAGAAGAACAAGATGGAGAATTCTTACCATTTGGAGGAGGAGGTAGAGGAAGAGGTAGATGAAACAATGGAGGAGGTAGAGGTAATAATGGAGGATGTAGAGGACATAGGGAAGTAGATAACTTATTTGGATTCCCTACAGTGGATAAGGAAACACATACCACAATGAAAAATATCTCACCATCTCCCCTCCCAAACTTTTATGGGTTGAGAAGTGAGGACCCTGAAACATTTTTATTCGAGTTTGAAGTCTTGTACAGAACTTATGACTATCTAGAAGATTAAAAAACTCAAATTGTTCCCTTCAACAATAAAAGCGGCTTCTTTGAAATGGTTCATGGGGTTAGTCACTCAATCCATTAGAACATGGAATGATATGAACAAGGCATTTTTGGATAGATACTTGGATTATTGCATGCATACCAATCATAAACATGAGGTATTCAAAATGATGCAAAGAGAGGATGAAAACTTAGAAGACTTGATTCAGAGGTTTAACCGTAATTTGAAAAGAGTAAATATGAACAATTTAGATGAAGAAACCTTGAAATCTCTTTTGTTAAAGGCCATTAGAGATGAGTGGATAGATATCCTTAACATGATGGAGAAGGGGGACATCTTTGAACTTCCATTGGCTGACATAGGAGAATTATGTGTTCATCTCTCAAGAGGGAAATCTAAAATAGGGTAAGGGACAAAAGATCATTCTCTTGTTAGAGCAAACAAATCTACAACTGGTTCTTTGGGTAGGGTAGAAATTGGCAATATTCTTGATGAGTTTAAAACTGACATTTTAGGGAGCCTTACTTAGCAACTAGATACCCTCAAAATTCAAAACAAGCAGAAAAAAGAGGTTGATGCTTTAGCCATATTTTGTCCAAAATGTAGAAGGAAACATGCTCTAAGGGAATCCCCTTTAGATGCAAAAATTGCAAAAACTTGTATGATTTGTTCAAAAAGTCGTTATACCAAGGCTTGTCCCTCAATCCCATGTCTTAAGGTTGTCTTTAAAGAGAAAACAATCAAAAATTTTGCATAACCTCTTTTTTTATTGCAAGAATACCTTATTCGAGGCCACAAAATCAGGGATTTAATAATCTAATGTATCTTCAACCCCAACCAATCTGGAATTCTTGGTAGCAACCTTGGCCTCAACCTCAATCTCAGTATCTGTCTCAACCATGGGCATAAGGGGTACAAAATCATTATAGAAGATTTGCTCAATATTATCAGTACCCTCCATCCTATCAGAATTATCCTCCCCCAAAAAATCAACAACAAAATCAGCAACCACAACTTCAAAATTAGAATCCTCAACTTTCATTGCCATTTCCACAACAAAGTCAAAATCCTTAACTCTTGCTGCCATTTCAGCAAAAACTAAATCAGCTACCTATCCAACCATTACCAAACCCCAATAATAAAAACCCTCAAAATGATTACATGGTAGAAGGATGATAATTTCCAACTTACATGATTATTCTTCTAGACCTTAATGATATTCAACTTAGATCTAGTAGGATATTAGAAAAGGAAAAACCTTCTGTGGTTATTCAAGAACAAGACACTTCTAAGGAAGATTCTTTAAAAGTCAATAAATGTTTGAGGGAACGTTCCTCCAAAACCAAAATATTGAAAAAGAAAAACAAAAAGAATCAATAAACACAACTCCTATCATTGAACAACTAGCATCTACTTCTACACCTCCATTTCGTGAGAGATTATAAATTGATAGAGAGGTAGAAAAACAGATTTTGTTTCCTAATTATGATTTTCTAGATGAATTAAAGAATTTCTATATCAAAACTCCTTTGTTACAAGCCATTAGAGAACTTCCAATTCTAGCCAAGACAATAAAAGAGTTGAGCATCAGAAGACCAAGAAGAAAACTAAGAGAAACAAAAAGAATTCACCTAGTAGGAAAGATAACAGACATAATGATGGGAAAGATTGCCATGCAAAAATATGTGGATCTAGGAAGTCCAACTGTCAAGACACATATAAGTGGAATTGAAATTCCAAACACATGGATTGACTTAGAGGAAACAATAAACATTACGAGTAGAAAAACTATGGAGTAGCTTAAACTTCTTAACCTTCTTTACACACCTACCTTACCGCAATTTGCAGATAGATTAGTAATGAAACTAGATGATGTGCTAGAAGACATTTCAGTGTCCTTAAATTCTTGGAAATATCCTGTTGATTTCATGATCTTCACTCCCAAGAATAATTTAGGAGGACACCCGCTCATATTAGGAAGACCTTGGTTGGCCACAACTAATGCTTTTATTAGTTGTCGATCTCGTGGCATGTATATTTCTAATGGTAATTCAACAAAGAAATATACTTTGTATCCTCCAGCAAAAGCAATCATAGAAATAGATGGCGAGGAATGGATTAATGATGAAGATGATATTCAACCTCTCATTACTATTTCAGAAATTATTAAAGACAGTAAAATTTTGAACACATTGGAAAATTTTGAAACATCTTCAGAATATGATCATGCACAATTCCAAGAAAAATCTAATGTTGCATACTTGTCATCTAGGCAGATGTCTCTCTATTCTATGGAAGAGTTTGGTAGCTCTACAATTGAAATTTTTCCAAGTAGTACATTGAACTTAAATAAGAACTTGGAGAAACTACAACAAGAAGATCTAACCAAAACATTACAAAAACATTTTGTTGCATTTGCATGGGAGTACACTGACATGAAAGGTATTTATCCTAAGACTTGTATCCATCATATCTTTATTGAGGAAAATAGTAGACCAATCAAATAGCCTCAGAGAAGAATGAATCCAAATCTTAGGGAATATGTGAAAGAAGAGCTCCAAAAACTACTCAATGTAAAATTCACTTACCCAATTTTAGATAGCCAATGGGTTTCGCCTTTGGTAATTGTACCTAAAAAGGATGGTAAATGGAGGGTGTGCATTGTTACTAAGAATTGAATAAAGAAACCTTTAAATATCATTTTCCTTTGCCCTCTATAGAACAAGTGTTAGATACATTAGCAGGAAAGAAGTATTTTTGATTCTTGGATGGTTTTAGTGGTTATAACCAAATTCAGGTAGCACCTAAGGATTAGGATAAAACCACTTTTACTTGTTCATGGGGAAATTTTGCCTACTAATGCTTCCTTTTGGGTTATGTAATGCACCTACAACATTCCAAAGAGCAGTACTAGGAATTTTCTTTTATCTAATACATGATTGTGTAGAGGTATATATGGATGATTTTACAGTCAATGGAAACACATTTGAGGAAGCTTTGGAAAATTTGGAAAAAGTTTTTAGAAGATGTAAAGAAACAAACCTTTCACAAAGCCATGAAAAATATTTATGATGTTTACAGAAGGTATTGTTTTAGGACATCACATTTGAGGAGATGGGATTAAAGTTGACAAATATAAAGTTGAAGTCATCTCTAAGTTATCAATTCCAAGTTTCCAAAAGGATGTTAGAAGTTCTCTATGATTTATAGGATACTATAGAATATTTATAGAAAATTTCACTAAAATAGCATCTCCACTCTTCAAATTGCTTACAAAAGATTGTGAATTCAGTTGGAATCCTAATTGCCAACTAGCATTTGAAACCTTGAAAGCAAAAATATCTGAAGCACCTATTTTAAGATGTCCACATTAGAAACTTCCTTTCCATATCTCCATGGATGCTTCAGATACAACTTTAGGAGATGTATTGGGAAAAAAATATTTCATTCCTTATGCCATTTACTATACAAGTAAGAATTGGATTCCCATAGAGTTGAACTATATTGTGGATGAAAAGGAATTTTTAGTTGTTGTTCATGCAATTAATAAGTTCAAACATTATATAACAGACTATGAAACCTTTATTCATATAGATCGCTATACAATTAGATATTTGATGAATAAACCTGTTAGTAATCACAGAGTTACAAGATAGATTTTACTTTTGCAAGAATTCAATATTACTGTGCTAGATAGACCTAGAAAACAAAACACAGTTGCCGATTTCTTGTCCAGGATTCAGAATATCAAAGAAGACTCTTCAGTTGAAGATAAGTTTCCTGATGACTATATTTCTGTAGTAACTAATCAAACTCCTTGGTTTGTAGATGTTGGTAATTACTTGGTTATAGGGAAGTTACCTTCACATTTGTTTCATAGAGAGAAAAG
Organism: Pinus taeda; assembly: GCA_000404065.3. NCBI lineage: Eukaryota > Viridiplantae > Streptophyta > Pinopsida > Pinales > Pinaceae > Pinus > Pinus taeda. The sequence goes on along the minus strand of APFE030684513.1, from coordinate 67,130 downwards.
AAAGATTATTCAAAAAAGTGCAAGATATTCATGCATCACTAACGAATTATATAAAATAGGGTCATATATTATGATCAGAAGGTGTGTTAGGTAAGATGAAATGCCTGATATTCTCAAAGCATGTCATGATTTGCCGTGTGGTGGACACTTTGCTGGTAAGAAGACAACCTATAAAATCATTTCTTTAGGATATTATTGGCCATCCATTTTCAAAGATGCTAAAGAATATGTCAGGATGTGCAACGGCTACCAAAGGGTAGGGAAACCTACCTCCTCAAATGAAATGCCATTACAAACTCAAGTACTTATCAAACCCTTTGAAAAATGGGCTTTATACTTTATTGGACCAATTAATCCTCCCTCTAAGCAGAAAAAGTACATATTGGTATGCACTAATTATGTCACTAAATGGGTAGAAGCTAAACATTACCTTTTGCTAATGAAATATCTGTAGTTAATTTTCTTTTTGAGGACATCTTTACTCGTTTTGGTGTTCCAAGAGAAATTCTGATAGATCAGGGATCTCAATTCACATCCAACATGATGGAAATGCTTATGGAGGAGTACAAGATCAAGCATAGGAAATCTACTCCCTATCATCCACAAGCAAGTGGTTAAGTGGAGTCTACAAATAAAGTGATTCAAGGAATCCTCACCAAGACTATGCATCTACATAGAAGAGACTGGGCAGAAAGGCTTCCTGAAGCCTTATGGGCCTACAGAACTACATGGAGAAATACAATGGGACATAAGTCCTATTCCTTATGAACTTGTTTATGGGAAGCAAGTCATGTTCCCTATTAGTCAAAGCTTTCAAGATGGCAGTTCAGTTGGAGATGGAATTATCAGAGGCCTAAAAGCATAGACTAGGGAAATTAAATGAACTTGATGAAAACGGACAAGAGGAAATTCAAAGGACTGGTATAGTCCAACAACAAAGGGTTAAATGGCATAACAAATACATCAAGGACAAGAGGTTTCAAGAGGGAGATTGGATACTGTTATTTGATTCAAAGTCTAAAGATTTTAAAGGGAAGTTTCAAACTCATTAGCTTGGGCCATATGATATTGAAAAAGCCTTTAGTAATGGAGAAATGAGGATTAAAACAATAGATGAAAGTCAAACTCCTCTTCTTGTAAATGGTCATAGATTGAAAATATATAAAAAACCAATCTCAAATGAGGAGTTCGTCAAGATCTTCAAAAACAATTTTGAAATGAAGTTACTGAAGAAGAATCCTTCTTCTCCACCAACTTAGTCTTTATTTTTCCTATCTAAAAAATAAAAAATAAAATAAAAAAAAATTGTATAAGATTGAAAACAATCACTGATTAGCATGCTTATACAGAAAATACAGGGTGAAAATCAGAAGACGCTGACACCCTATATTTTCCACTTCTTTTCTAAAAAAGTGGCGAATCACTCTGCATTCTACAAAATTCATCGTCTCGTCTCATTTTATTCTGGTTTTCTTTTACAATTTCACTTCACTCCATTGTCATATTTCACCAATAAATTTTATTTTTCATCATTTCTTTCATCTCCATTTTCATTTATCAACTTGTCATATTTTCACTCACACAACCATTTCTATTTTATCCATTCACAATCCATATTTTACTCTCTAGTTTACATTCTACAGCTGTTTCCATGTTCTACAGTTGATTTCATTCCGTAGCTGATCCTGTTCTGCAACAACAGTTTGATTATCAGTCCAAACACAAAGTTGCCAATTCATAATAAAATCTTGTATGTAGATAATTGAAGAAAAAAACAACTTTGAAGACCAATCATGCCTAAAGCACCTATGGAAGGAAACATCAAAATATTAGCAAGCAGAAGGTAAGGTTCCAAAGGTAAAATACAAAAAATTATTTCAAAAGGCAATAAAAAAACATAAGCTTGTATAACATGTATGATCACATGTCTCCTTGATTAATCATTATCTGATTTGACCGCCACAATGTCTCTGCTAAACCTTCCGTCTTCAATGAAAAATGGTCCAATGATTCCTTCATAACTGAGCTCTGTTTTAAACTCCATAAACTTGTACTTAACCAGACTTCTACAACTACACCTATTAACGGTTAGATTAACGACATGACCTATCTATATACGACTCTTAAAACCCTGATTGTTCATTTATTACACTAAGTCTTTCTCTCATATTTATGCAGCCGCCTTGTGTATATAGTCACTCTGTTTCCATATACTTTGTGCATATAGTTAGTTTTTTTTCACACAATTTACGTATACAGCTACTTGGTTTCCATATATTTCGTATATACAGTCGTTTTGTTTCATATTCATAGTCATTATGTTCCCAGTCATTCTACTTCCATATAGTTTGTCATTCCGTTTCCATATCCACAGTCATTCTGTTGCTCCATTTTCATATACATAGTCCTCTTGACAAAGTCGTTCCATTTTTCAGACAGTGAGAGTAATTTTGAAGAGTAGCCAAGAACAGAGGTTATGGGACTTATTGTTAGAACTAAACGCATAGGGGTGAAATACATGGAGGGTTATCCGTAGCTGAAGGGAATGTTACAGAAGGCTGGTTGGTTATGTTTCATTTAAAAATTCAATGGTTATCACAAAAAATTCACCAAATCCTTTGCAAGATCCTTTTATGGTACGAAAGTGGAAATTGGGGCCATCAAATTTACAGTTATCGAGTCCTTTATAGTTGAAGCGACAAAACTGCCAAGGCTAGGAGAAAGTTGGTTTAAGAACAAAGAGTTTCATGATGAACTTCGAAGGTCATTATTAAAAATCAAAGCATGGACATTTCAGTTTTTAGGAAAGGGATTCCAATTTATACACTAAAAAACAAATGGAGTAACATGTTGTTAATTCCGCAAAAAGGTTATTACATGTGAAGGGAGGTTTGGGTCTATCTATGTGTATCATATACGACTGTTAGTGAATTTTGTAGAGAATGGAACCCTCAATATTCCCTTTTTCCTATTGAATAGTCTAAGAAGAATGGAAACTAATGTTCAAAAGAAAGTTGAATCAATAGAAACCACTCCACATCACCATGGACTAGTGAAGATTTTAGTTGAATTTCTTTTGAGAAGTGTAGGGGACACATGGGATGACTTCTTGATAAATAATTTCTTCCAAGATGCTCCAGATTTGTCTGAGGGAAGTCATGTTAAAAGAAGTAGGAGAAAGAAGACCAATCCCACCATTCAAAACACCCATGAAACTTCAGCACAAAAAAATAATGAAGAAGAACCAATCTCTGAGAAATTAATAGAGGCAGAAAGCAGATTAGGTAGAGGAGAAAATGAAAGAAAATGTTGAAGAAATCCACAGGGATATTCCTGAACCTTCATCACCTAAAGAGGATGAATAGTTGCTTTCTGAAAGACTAACCAAAATCAGGGAACATATCAAGAAAGATAAGGAGAAAGGAAAGAGGAAAAAGGATACAGAAGAAGAGATCATATGCCCCCAAAACCTGAGGAGGAGTTCTAGACTCTGGGGCAAAGTGAAGAAGGTGAAATCATAAGAGACCCAGTTTATAGATTTAGAGGAAGAAACTCCAGCTTAGTCCCCTAAAAGTATTCCATATGAGAAAAGTCCAAAAAACTTTCCTCCACAAAACTTTAGAGGTAGTCGAAGCAGAGCCTCACCTGGAATTGATCCAATACAACAACAAATCTATGACTACATAGAGTCATTAGAGAAAAAGAGTACACTAGTAGACCTAGGGACTTTAGATAATCCAAAGCAGCTTGCCACCTCACAAGAAGCTCTAACTAGTTCACTCAAATAGGAGATCTTTGAGCTAGAAATTTTGAATAGGCACATTCAAAGAGAAAATGAATCCTTAATGAAATAGAATAAGTTGAATAGGGCTATTCATGACAACACTGTGCTTCACTTTGGTTTATGGTACAAAAAGAATAGGAGACCAAAAAGGAAGAATAAGAAGCTGAACAAGGCACTTATTAACCTCAAGTACAAATTTCGCATGAGGAAGCCAAGGATGGCAGTAGGTGCAAAGAAAAGCAAGAAAAGGATGTTGGATGTGTTGGCTAAAGTATCAGAACAAATGCAATAGGAGGAGGAAGTTCACAGTTTTGATTACATGGAGACATGCAATAGTCTTGCAGTGTGGGTATGTTGAGCCTCAAAACTATCTTTTCCTTAGTAAATTTTCTCATCCCTTCTTCTTTGCTTTTCCATGGAAAATGCATCCCTATCATCAATCACTAGTATACATTGCCTTAAGAAGAACATTTTAGTGGTTTAAAATTTATACTTTTATGTTTGCTATTTGAATAATTTGTTGTCTTTTAGCTATGGAACACAACCTATTCTACAGCTAATCGGCTGTTCCGCAGCTACTTCCATGCTTTTTCAGGTTCCAAGTGTCAGAAGAAGAAAATAACTACATGGGCAGCTTGGAAAACATCATGACATGGATTGTGTCCTATTCACCTAGCATAGGTCGACAAGGAAGACTCTAGTCAAAAGATAAGTCAAACATAGAGACCTAAGGCAAACATGACTCTGTTTTGTATAGATTTCTCAGTGATGGGATCTGAAAAAATTTCCTGAACCCACAAACTTCAACAACCATCTATTCAAAATGAGTCCAATAACCACCACCTTAGATTTATGTCTCCGGTAACCGAGGAAGAAAATTATTTGTGCTAGTCTGCAGCGTGTTTTCACTGTAGCTTATTTTTCTCCATAAAACAGTTGTATAATTTCTCAATAAATACCAATATGAAGAACGCAGAACCAGTTCAAATTTTCTCATGTATTAAGTTCAGATTACTAATCTGTAATTTTGAAAACTCATTCTCTATTTTTAATATGAATACGGTGTGTTTCATGGATATTTGAAAGCATTTTTTGGAGTTTTGATTGAGTACGCATAACCTGAGCAGTTGCAGAGGGCCCCTATGCTGACTAAGGTTTCATTTCATTTTGTTTTGTCTTTTATAGTTAAACTGTAAGTTCATCATTTCTTCCATAATGTTTATAACCATTTGCTAACCTTGTTCATAATGTTGTTTTTATCATTTTTTTACTAATGTGGAATAGCTTCTTTCAGTGTGGAATATTTCTTTTTGTTTAATGTCTTTCTAGTTTTTTATCAGTAGCTTGAAGTTGAGTTCAGTAGTGTAGAGTAATTTATTTCATTTTTTGTTTCATTAGTCATTAGATTTTTAATTAAATTGATTAGTGCCATTACTGTCTTGCCATTTTATTACTAGTTTAGTGGCTCATGTTGTAGGTGAATTTTTCTAGAAAGACCTTATAGTTGATGGTTCATCTTAAATTAAGTGGTTGAATGCTTCATTTATGCAATCAGTGTTTTCTTCATTTTTTTATTTATTTTCTCTTAGAAATAATGAAGTACAAAATTCCTCAAAATGTCATCACAAGGAGGTTGTTCTCCCAAAATTGAGAGGCAGAGTAACTAAGCACTTCATTTAGTTTCCATAGTACATTAGTTGTAGTTTCATTTTCAATCTTAGTATTTCATTTAGTTTTGTTTCCATAATAGATAATTGCAATTCCACTCTCAGTTTTAGTTTTTCATTAGTTTTGTTCTTGTCATGGATTAGATAATAGTTGCAATTTCACTTTCAATTTTCAGTATTTCATTTAGCATTGTTTTTGTAATTGATTAGACAGTAGTTGCAATTTCACTCTTAAGTTTTTTTAGTTCATAATTTGGAAACAATAATAAGAGTAGAAATAGAAACTCTATTTTCATTTCTTGATTAAACTTTACTTCCAAATCTGGCTTATAAGCACTTTTAGTCCTCATTTCATTTCTTTAGCTTCTTAGTAGAAGTAGATTTAAGATTTTGTTAAGTACATTGTAAATCATTAGGGATTAAAGGATCAAAAACCCCAAAACAACATCAAACTCAAAAACGCTGAAGTAAGAAGGGTCATCTAGCACATATAGTGCACTACACTTCATCAGTTTACGATACCCAAATTGATAATTTATGTAGAGCAATTTAGGACACTAAATTGACCAAACATGTATATCTGCCAGAAGAAGAGGATTATAAATGACTAGAAAAATAGTGGATCATAGTTCATGAGACCCTCCTTAGAGATCAGATGAATATGTTAGAGATGAATACTCTCCTAACATATTAGGAACCTTGAGAAGTCTAAAGGAAAAAAATAGAAGTTTTAAGGCACGTAATGACATAATCATTCAGTCATACAAAATTCCTTCCAGATAATAGGAGAAACAAGTATAGGTAAATATAGTTATCCTTTAGATTTTTCTAGACTTGCAGAGATAAGGACAAACATAGATCAATTATTGATAGGAGGACAAGAGTAATGGGGTATATGGTAGCATGTCTAATGGTGGGCACAGATAAGATAGGGATGACACCGTTAGAGATGGTAGGTTCTTGGATATAGTTGATAGTAGAGGCAGTGGATATGGCTTATACTCTAGTTCTGGTTTGGACATGTATAATAGTCATAATCACTATGATCCTTACATGAGGAGTGAGATGGGATACTTTCAATATGAGTTCAAGAAATCCAAGCTACCCATGTTTGATGGAGGTTTGAAGAAGCGAGAAGACGTCAAGGCATGTTTGCAAGGAATGGAGAAGTTATCTAAGTTGCATTACTATGCAAAGAACATGAAGGCTAGGCTAACTACTTTTGTTTCCAAAGGGAAAGTAGACATCTGGTGGAAAGATGTGAAACATGTCAAATATGTTAGGAAATTGGGGTTGAGTTAACATTAGTTCAAATGACTTTTCTAAAATAAGTACTTGTAGTAGAGATACTATGAGGGTAAGGCCAAGGAGTTATATGAGCTAAAGATGGGATCTATGATAGGTGAGGAGTACATGACTAAGTTCTTGGATTTATTGAGGTATTTTACTTATCTTAAGAATGAGAAGACCAAAGTTCAAATATTTATTAGTGGACTTCCATTAGAATTCAAGGATTGGATTGAGTATGTTGAGCCTTGGTCATTAGAAGAAGTAACTGGAAAGTTTAAGCATTATAGTGAGAAATTATAGTGTAAGTTTATGTCTAAGTAGGGTTGGAAAGGGAATGAAAAAACTAAAGGTAAATAGCCACTGGAGCGAGCAAGAGATTAGGATGAAGGTGAGAAGGAAAATGTTTCTCCTTACAAGAATTTTAATGTAGTTGATAAGAGACATGTGTTGTAGCCTAGAGGGGATTAAAGAAAAGGCAGTGGATAGTTGCATTGTTCGATATGTGGCAAGGATCATTCCAGGAAGGATTGACCAGTGTATCCAGGTGGTAAAACTTAGTTCTACAATGCTGAGGGATGTGGATAGTTGGGGATGGTAGACAGATCATTCTTCGTATCTATACAAAATTTGATAACAAGCAGGAGGATCACCAATAATCTATTATTGAGATGGAAGGTAAGACCTATGATCGATTTATTTTTATTTTGACTTACCTTGAATTTAATTATAGTTATGTTAGTCCTAACCTCATGGATAAGTGTGGTTTGAGAAAAAAAAAATACATGGAGTCTTTGTTGGTGTAGTTGGCTACTTCTACTACAAAAATAGTTTATCATTGGATAAGAGCTTGTGCATTTGAGTTGAATGGTATGCCTACATCAGTGCAGCTGAATGTGCTTTCACTGGGATCATATAGTATGCTTCTATGTATGGATTGGTTGTATGTTCATAGTACTAAGGTTGATTGTTATGAAAATGCTATTGAGTTCTTGGATGATGAAAGAAAGAAGATAATATTGCAAGGAAAGAAGAATCCTATATTGGTGAGAATGGTTACAACTATGCAAGGAAAGCACAATTGCAAGAAAGGGTGTGTATTGTTTGCAGTGCATGTTTCTAGTGATAAAGATAAGGATGCCGAGGATGCATAAGTATTGAAAAGGTATCTGATTTTATAGCAGTTTCAGGATATATTCCTAGAAAAGATTTCAGAGTTGTCATCTCACAGGGAAGTGGAATTTTCTACTAAGTTGGTACTAGGAGCAACACCAAAATCATTGGAACCTTACAGGATGAACACTCTAGAGCCAGTGGAACTAAAGTTGAATTTGAAGGAAATGCTTGAAAGGGGACATGTTAGGCTAAGTTTATCTCCTTCGAGTGAAGCAATGTTGCTTCTAAATAAGAAGGATGGTACTCTCATTTTGTGTATTGATTACAGGCGGCTAAACAAGGTGATGATCAAGCAAATATATCGGTTTCCAAGGATTGGTGACTTGTTTGACCAATAGAGTGGAGCATCATTGTTCTCCAAGGTTGATTTTAGATCGATATATCACCAAGTATGCATTTAAGAAGACTAAATCTACAAGAATTATTTCTCAACAAGATATGGAGATTATGAGTTTGTTGCGGTTCCTTTTAGTTTGATTAATGCTCCAACTAATTTCATGTGCTTGATGAATATTTTGTTTCGTCCTTATCTGGACAAGTTTTTGATTGTATTCATTGATGATATATTGATATATTTTAAGAATGAGGAAGATAATGTTGAACACTTAGCAACAATATTGATATTTCTAAGAGAACATCAGTTGTATGCAAGATTAGCAAGTATATTTTATTTTAGGTGGAGGTACATTACCTGGGACAAGTTGTTTCCAAGGAAGGCATAGGAGTGGATTTGGAAAATATTAGAGATATCATGGAATGGGAAGCTCCTACGAATGTGGATGAGGTTATATCATTCATGGGATTAGCAGGTTACTATAGTAGGTTCATTAGTAAATTCTCATGGATTTCCTATCCTATTACATAATTTCAAAGAAAGGGAAATAAATTTTAATGGATAGAGGAATGTGCATCGATTTTTGAGCAGTTGAATAAATTTTTTACAAAATATCCACTTCTAAAGATTTCAAATATAGAAAAATATTTCATGGTCTACACAGATGTTTGCAAGAGAGGACTTGGTGGAGTCATGATACAAGAGGGGCACATGGTATTTTATGAGTCAAGGACACTGAATGAGCACAAGAAGAACTATGTGAACCATTATGTTGACTTGGCAACAATTATTAATGCATTGAAGATGTGGAGGCACTACCCTCCTGGCAAGAGGTTTGTTTGATGAGTGATCATAGTGAGCTGAGACACTTACTTGATCAACCCGATCTGAATTCTAGGCAATCTAGATGGTTTTCCACACTTAGTGAGCTTGACTTCGAGATCCGATACATCAAGGATAAGGAGAACAGGATTGCAGATGCTCTTAGTAGAAGGGTGCATGTAAATCACATAGAAGTTAAGAGTTCATATATGGCATATTTACAGGATCAAATCTTACAGGAACGGAAACAAGATGATAGGTACAGGGTGCTTAAGCACATGTTACGAAAACACAGTATAGATGAAAAGGATGTGCATTAATATATCATGATAGATGGTTTGGTCAGATTTAGGGGCTGGATCTATGTGTCAAACAATAGTGAGCTCATGAATATTATCTTGTGGAAATTTCATGCTAAGCCATTTTTAGGTCATTTGTTATATCAAAAGACATTGAAAACAGTTAAGAAGTTCTATCATTGGCCAAACTCGAAGAAGCATATGGTTGAGTTTTTGGCTAGATGTTTGGATTCTCAATAGGTAAGAGAACAGTGTAAGAATCTAGGTGGTTTATTACAACTTATTCCAATTCTACAGTGGAAATGAGAGGTCATTTCCATGGTTTAATTACAATATTTCCAAGAAAATATAGACAACATAATTCTATCATGGTTGTGGTTGACAGGTTGACAAAGGTAGCACACTTTATTACAAGGAAATCTACTAATTCTGCTATTGAGGTAGTTCATGTCTTCATCAAGGAGATAGTGACATTGCATCATATTCCTAAGAAGATTGTGTTAGACAGTTATGGTAAGTTAACCTCTAGGTTTTGGAAGGATTTATTTCTAAGTTTGGGCACATAGTTGCCCTTTAGTACAACTTATCATTCGTAGACAAATGGACAGATAGAGAAGTGAATAGGATTCTTGAGGACATGTTGATGATGCATGTTATACATCAACAGAGAAGGTGGGAGGAGTATCGTCCAATACTTGCGTTTTCTCACAAAAATGGGTATCAAGAGTCAATGAGGATAAGTATGTTTCAAGAAATATATGTGCAGAGATGTAATACTACTATTAGCTGGAGTGATCCAATGAACATGGTATTCATTGGACCAGACATGTTTGTCAAATATGGAATAGGAAATGCAATTTATTAAGAAAAACTTGAAGGCAACACATGATAAACAAGAGATTTATGGAGATCAACATAGGGTGTTTAAGGAGTTTCAGGTTGGGGAGCATGTGTAGTTACACATGAAGCCAAAGAAGAGCTCCTTCGGGATTGGGTCATCTGCCAAGTTCAAACCTCAGTATTGTGGGCCTTTCAAGAGCATTAAGAGGATTGGACCAATGACCTAGAGACTTGCACGACCACTGATAGTGAAATTCTGTGATTTTTTCCATGTTTTATTTCTTAAAAGAGATGTGAAGGATGTTGATCATGTAATTGACTATTTGGTATTGCAAGTGGAACAAGAAGGAGAATTCCATTTGGAACCTCAGTGCATATTACAACAGAAACAACTCACACTCTGGAACTGAGCAATAATGTAAGTTAAAGTGAAGCGGAAGGTCTTTGGGCCCAGTGAAGCTACTTGGGAGATGGATGATTAGATGCAAGCTCTGTATCATTCATTTTTGATCGAATGAGGAAAATGAGTTTTCGTATATGTACATACTTATGTATGGTTGTTCTTCTAAATACTGCAATGAGTTGTGTTATACAACTCCAATAAGTGGTATGGTCATCATGTTGTCATGTTTTTCCTATTCGTTTTGGTTTTTAGTAGTTTTTTATTGTAAATACTATATCGAGCTAAGTTATAAAGCTCCATAGGTAGTACGAAGTTTTCTGCTCATAGGTGTCATAGAACACATAGCACAGTGTTCCCCTAAGGAGGAGGGATCTGTAATATCACCAGATTAAAAGTTCATGTAATAAAGTTAATAAAGGAAAAATAGGACCAAGGTCATTGGACATGAATTTCAAGGTGAACGTTGGGCAAAAGATTTGATTTGGTGTTCATTTTCGTTTATTAGGGCTAAGGAAATTGGTAAAGGAATTGAAAAAGACAAAGAGGCATTAACTGACATTTATTTATGAAAATAAAGGAAAATAAAATAAAAGGGAGATGAAAGGCCACAGGTTTGCATGAGAGGGAAATTGAAGGAAAAATAGAGGAAAATAAAGAAAATATAGGCCTCAATGATAAAAAGGATTCTTAGGATAAATTCAAAACCTTTTGTCAATTTTAGCTTGGAACTCTCTTCTATTTTCTCATTCTCTCATACTATTGCGCACTTAGATTATTCTTGGAGCACTCTAACATTAGAGAAATGAATGCAAAGGAAGGCAGGGAAGGAAAGGGAAACAAGGGACAAGGAATGAAAACTTGGATCAAGTAGTTTGAACAGAAAGACTTGCAAGTAACAAGTTCCATGTGTGATTTCCCAACTGGTTAGTGAACCAATGGTACATGCATGTATATATTTGGTTCACTTGTCATCATTGGCATGGGTTTTTTTAAGTATGACAGCGGTTTGAACCTTGCCTTGCCATTTTCAGATATCCACAGTGTGATGGGGTTATTTTATTTGCTTGAGCTTTTGATTTTTGGAGGGTTTTGGAATTGAGTGAGGTGGTCTAAGGAAAATTTCCATAGGGCGTAGGAATCCCTTGACTGGTTTTGGCGGGATTATGATAAAGCCACAGGGTGGAGACATGAAAATTCCTTAAGGTATTGGTAAAGAAATTCTGAGGCATCCAAGATTGTTTGGGCTTAATGATATCATGTCCAGTTTTGGCAAGATTGTGGTAGCCTGAGGGTGGAGGTGGTTTAATATTCGACAAGACCTCATTTATTATGTATTGGTTTTCTTATGTGACGTATTGACCAATTTTGGCAAGATTATAGGAGCATGATAGTGGAGGTGGTCTAATCTCCAGAAAGCGTTGGTTTCTTATGTCTTGACTCCCACATTCATGCTTGGAATATGGCATGGGGGTGACTGGTTGAAATAAAGATTTGGTTCAACTCAATTAATGGTTAGGTGCCATGTGGAACTCCCTCACTTCGTTGGATTTTTCATGTGTTAATAATAACGCTTTTTCTATTGTATTTCATAATTACTTGTAGTTTTTATTTTGTGGATTTGATGGTTTTTCTATCATGGCTATTATTGTTGTTATGTATTTGTTATTAGCAGGATTCAATAACATGTTCTAGTTATGGCTTTGTATATGTTCTGACTAGTTGATGAATGGTTATTGAATGTATGAGCTAACAAATGTTGTTATAGATATTATGAGAGGGAAACAAACCTTCTTGATGATGCTCAGCTAAGTTTCAAACCTTGATGCAATGTATGATTGAATGGAAAAATATGTGTGTGTGTGTGTGTGTGTGTGTGTGGCTTCATGCTTGAACATAATGATGCAACTCTATGATCTTGTGGTTGAGCTTAAGGTGTGGTCTATGGTTTAGAAATTATATTTTAGGGCCCGTGTTTTGATTTTTAGTGGTCACAGCTTCAAGCTCAGCTAACATATTTATGGTATCATTTCTGTGGACTATCTATTAATAAGGCAATATATGCATTCTACAAGAGTTTTTTATCTGAACATATTACACAAGTGAGCCAGGGTCGATACCATCTTTCTCTCTAGTGGTTACATGTTTGAGCTTGATTGACAATTCTATGGGATTATTTTCATGGACTATGTATTAATAACACAACATATGTATTATATAAGGCACAACTATGTGAACATACCACACATCTCATTTTGTGTTGAGCTCATTTTTCTATGCAATGGTTGTGTGTTTAAGTCTGAGATTAAAATAGTTTTGGTGTTTTGAATTGGCTCAGGAAAATGACATTTTGTTGAACTGAAATAGTGTACTCTGTGAAATCGGTGGGGTACATTTTTTCAAACACATGCCAAAAAGTGACCAAAAAGTGAATTTTGTAGATAATGGATCTAAGAGGTGCCTCCTATCGACTAGTTAATGTAATTTTTCAGATAATTAATTTTTATAATGTTTGGTGGGCTATTTTGAGGCCGAATTAGTTTAAAAAAAAAAGGGAAATGGAAATAATTTTTCTGTCATCTGAAAGGGGGACATGAAAGGTTATCAAGAAATATTTTATAGGAAAATAGGCCATATTTCTTTCATTGTTTTAAAAATGTTTTTGAACTTATCAAGAGGTTTAGTCTTGGTGATCAAAAAGAGAAATAAAGGAGACACTACTAATTGATGATTCAAGGACAAGTTGAGGTTGTATTGATACGATCATATTTTTCAGGGGAATTTGTTACATTTTGAGCTTGTAAATCTTGTTTGAAAGTTTATGAAAAGTAGTCCACTGTGTTTTGGTGAAGGACGTTGGTTCCTCTATCAAGTTGGAGCCTAGAACAACTTGGTGCTTGTAGATTTCAGAGGTTGTTGCATCAATTTGGTTGGGGTCTATAACAATTTGGTGCTTGTAGATTTTAGAGGTTGGTGCCTCAATTGGGTCGAAACCCACAACAAGTTGGTTCTTGAAAATTTTAGAGGTTGTTGCCTCAATTAGGTCGGAGCCTACAACAAGTTGGTGCTTACATATTTTTCAGGGATTGTGCCTCCAACATGTTGCTGCTTGTAAATTGAATATGGGCGTTGATGCATCTAGTAGGTTAGTACTTGCAAATTGACTTTAGGCATTGGTTCCTGCAAAGTTACTTTGGGGGGTGGTCCCTACAAATTAATGTAATCAAAGATTGAAGAAGACAAGAATATTTATGGTTTTCTCATGCAAGTGTTTCCGTGTATGTTTGGTGTTCATGTGTATTGGTCTAATGATTGATTTTATTTATGCTCTCTTATGGTTTCAGTTGCGATAAATTTTAAAGTTTTTTTAACATGATTAAATTGGCCATTACATTGATTCACACCCACGCGCGCATAGTGTAATCATAATTCCAACTTTTTTTTGGAGGAAAAACATTTTTTCTAAAGCTTCGATGGATTATTAAAAGGAAAGCTAGGGGTGGACGGTGTGGGTGGGGGGGAAGGTAAATTTGCTTCTTGAGAATTAAGAAGAACCAAGGTATGCTTTGCGTTCAATTCATACTTCCAATAGTGTTTCTAAATCCTATACCATATATTGGGGTTTGAGGGAAATTGTGAATCTGGGAATTCAGAAGGTATTTTTTTTTTATTCCTTGAATATAATTCACCATTTATATTTAAGATCTCTCCCTTTATATATGAATTTAAGTCATATTCAAGAGAATTTATCAATTGTATTAGTTTATACCCAAGAACAAATGCCTCCATGTTCTCATATAAAAGAACTCCAAGGTTGATTGAAATGGCTAATTTGGGTTCAAGACTAAACCAAAGTGAACTTTGGCCATAAGGTAAAATGGGGTATGTACCTCATCCTTAATGGTTAATCAAGAGACCCAGAAATGAAATTAGGAGACTTATAAATCAAAGGGGAGGAATAATTCCTAATGGTTTAAGGTAAACTTTTAATTATTTGTAAATTTTTGTTTCTATTATGTTAGTATTGGTGAATCTACAAGTGGAATACTGTAAATATTGTAGCATTTCTTTCAAAATATTCAAGGTCATAATTCTATAAATGGTTGTTGATACATACTCCATTTCGACCTTGTCCATTACTTTCACCTTGTTGATTTAAATCATATATCTAGACTAAGTTTTAACTTAGTGCATTTTAATATAATAGTTATTTTTTGTTTTTTCTGAAAATACTTAAATAATAATGATCAAAATTGATAACCATATTATTCCAGAACATATAATTAATAGGCATATAAAAAACTTAATAAACTTAACCAATAAACATATAATTTACATATATAGTGATGTGAACATATATAAAATATAAATAGTGGTTATAAATAAATATCCATTTCATAATAATTCATATTCCTAATCCTTATATTTTATAATTTTATATTTTAAATTTAATTAATAAGTATACAAAATTCACAACAAAATCTCTCTTTCTTCTTTCTTTTCTTTTATTGTTTGTTTTGGAGTGAGATACGTAAGCACTACAACAATAATAGGAATTATAGCTCATCATGTCACTGGAAGAAATTTGAACTTTCCCCCCAAGGAAAGAGACCAAATCCATTTTACCCCAAAGGGAATTTAAAATATCTACCAATCCACCCTTATGTCAAATCACTCGAGCATTGGGGATTGCCTGATGAAACAAATCAAACTTCATGTTAACCTAAAGGGAATTTGAACCTTCTTCCCACCACCAAAGCATTGGGCACTGCCCAAGGAAAGAAATTAAACTTCCTCTTAACTTGAAGGGAACTTGAACCTTCTGTCTGAGGAAAGAAATCAAACTTAATGTTAACCTAAAGGGAACTTGAACCTTCTTCCCAACTACGAGAGCATTGGGGACTGCCTGAGGAAGGAAATCAAACCTCCTCTTAACTTGAGGGGAATTTGAACCTTCTACCTAACTATGAGACCATTGGGAACCACATGCGGAAAGAATATGACCTCTCTCTTAGCCTGAAGGGAATTTGAACCTTTTACCTAATCACCCCTCTTGAAGGGAATTTGAACCTTTCACCCAACCACCTCACACAATATACATGAAAATATAGAGTCACTTAAAATTTCAACATGGTTACTCTATTCTAGAGTCACAACATGTCGATCTACGGTACTTTAACTTCGGTACATAGGATCACGATTACTACCCCCAACCACCCAAGCTAAATTCAATTGATAGTCTCTCCTTATATATGTGTGTATAGAGAAAAATGTCTAATATCTAAGTATATGTATTATGAAAGTTCTAATTAAATTTAAAATAACAATATTTCTATATATATAGAGATGCAAAATTTATGAAATATAAATAATATTATTAAAAACAAAACATAAATTTATCTTTACTCTAGATTTATCAATGATTAAAAAGTTCCAAATTACTCAAATACAAAACTATTTTTAACTCTAAAATTGGAAAAAATGATTTACGCCTTGAAAATGTTAATTCCTATCTTAACATAATAAAATCCAAAATAAAATAACTCTTTACAGTTCATATTATACTATATATTATAATTTTTTAAGTTCAAAAAAAATATGGATTATATATATCTTATATTTATTATTTTATGTATTTACCATTACACTTTACTATGATGAATATATATAAAAGTAATAAGTTTTTTTAAGTGGCCATGATATTCATATTTTATATTTAACTATAGATACGTTCACATTTTTATGATTTTATATAACTTTATAAGTGTGGTCATGATATTTCGTTATTTTTACATTTATATTATAAATACATTTCAAATTTGATTTATATAGTGTGTTGAAAAGTTTTTATATTTATTATTTTGATTAAAATTTTAAAATTATAATTTTGGAATTATTAAAAAAATTATAATTTAAATTCTTATATTTAAATTATCTTATATATTTTGAAATATATTATAAATAATATTTATGTGGAGCCTGTATATTTTTATCATAGTTTTTTTTAAGAGATTTTGGAGAGTTTTTAATATAATTTCTAATTAAATGGTCTATAATTGAGTTAGAGATTAGTTAAAATTACAAACTCATCACACTCTAAATGTCATATAATTTTTTAAAATATTAAATTAATATGTTTAATCAAAGCCCAATTTAAACCATACGCATACAAATTTTATAAAATAAAATCACCAAATTCTATTCAATTTTAAAAACCTAATAGTTAACAACGCCCTTTCCTCTATAAAAAAATGTTTGTCAACCAGAAAGTCACGAGTGCCCTTTCATAAACCGTGTATTGAAATACGGGCAACTGAAATACCATTAATTCGAGAGACAGTGAATGTATCTATAGTCTTTTAATGCATAACGGCATTGATGTGGACTCTATTCGTGTAATCAATGAAAAAAGTTAATGCGGATATTGACTGCCTTAAGAGATTTGATGTGGACAATTTGATTAAGTTTTCAGTCACATCATTAAACATGCTAATCCACTAACGTTGACACGGATTAATTTTTTTGGGTTCAAACCACATATGTTGCCATCAAGCTTATTAAATTCTATAAAACTATGGGCTTTTTAATTTCCTAAAATATAAGTTTTATATGTATTTTATTTCAAGTTGTCTTTAGTACGATTTTTTAGAAGTTTTGTGGTGGGTTTTTCTGGTTTAATTTCTCTAAACTTCACAAGGAATTTATTGAAATTACAAGTTTAATGGGTAAATCTTGCACAATCCAAGTGCTCTAGAGGTTTTTAAACGTCACACTAAAGAAAACTCAATTCCATTTTATATAGCTATTTATTTTAAATAAAGTTAGACAACTCGATATAAAAGACAACTCCATTTTATATAGCTATTTATTTTAAATAAAGTTACATAAACTAAATGGTCATTACAAATTAATAGATATCAATCTTAATGTTTTTTTTGTTCAAACCACACATGTTGCCATGAAGCTTATTTACTTTTATTTAAATTTTATAAAAATACGGGGTTTTTAATTTTCTAAAATATAAGTTTTATTTGTATTTTATAGAGCTATTTATTTTAAATAAAGTTAGGTAAATTAAATTGCCATTACAAATTAATAGATATCGATTTCTTAAATATTTTCTTTCATATTGTCAAAATTTAAAAATGAAATCATTAAAAATAAATAAATTATAACTTGTATTTTAAATTCTTATTATTAATTGACAAAGTTCATGTCAAAGAGCACTTCACGTGGAATAAAAGGTGGGAGCAAGGAGCGGGAGTGACGGAGTAGGCTGAACCAGGGTTTGTGACAGAGTATTACCACTGGTAACCATGGCAGGACGAGGAGGAGGGAGTTCCACTCCCTCCTACAGTCATGTAGCTGTGAATAGAAGCAAGGACTGGTTTGAATAGCTTCAAGAAACCAATGGAGGCAGCAACTGAGGGTAATAGCACAGAAAAACTAGAAAACATCAATCTCCAGGAATAGGAAGAGAATCATGAGGAAGTCAGAAGTAAGAAGAGGACAAGAGGAGGCAGTCAGAAAGCTGCGCACAACAGTGTGTCTAGACTCTGTAAACCCAGGTCAACCATTACAACTGGGTTGTTTTAAGTGATCCAATGCTACAGGTGCACAGGGCGCACATCGCAGCATACACAATTATATGCAAATTTATGGGAATATGGCCAACGGAGAAAGCTTTGCATGCATGGATAAGAAACCACTGGAAACCGAAGGGGGGAATAACCCTTCCCCTTAGATCCAAGGGTTTCTTCACGGTTCTGTTCACGAGCTTTGAGGACAAAGACAAAGTGTTCAAAGGAGGACCCTATTTTTACATTGCTGCAGGCCTCTACATGCGACCATGGGTGATGAATTTTGTCCCCGAATGAGAAATATTCACTTCAGTACTGGCATGGATAAGAATTCGTTCCCTACCTTTAGATTATTGGCTACAAGAATCTCTAAAAGCTATAGGCAATAAATTAGGACAATTTATAAAAATATAAGATATGACCCTTTGAGGAAAATACAACTCCTTCGCCTCAATATGTGTAGAAATGGACCTATCTGGAGCACTTCCGAATGAAATCATTCTAGAAGTATACAATGAAGAATGGGCGCAGACAATGGAGTATGAACATATACCATTGAGATGCCGTAAATTCCATGAACACAAGCACCTCTACAGAGATTGCCCATTAAGAAAACTGGAGGACAATATGAAAGCCAACAAAGGAAAAGATCCCAAAGGCTTTACCAAGGTGGGAGGTAAAGGGAATGGAGGAAAAAAGTATCAAAAGAAAACTCAGGAGGATAAGCAACTGAGTCATAATAGTTTCAAGATTTTAGAAGAAGAAGGTGGGAACAGTGGGACGAACCAGGAATCGGGAAATAATCCTACAGAGAAGGAAAGAGATACTAGTATGGAGGATATACCTGAGAACAACAAACTAAAGGAGGATCTTCCAAGCACAAGGGAGATTGACAGGGACCATGAGATTATCCCAAGTGAGGTTGGAATGAAGGAACAAGAACTACAAGAGATTCTTGACAGGTAGAATCTATATCTAGAAAAGTTCCTGGAACAGGGAAAAAGGAGTTGATTCTCTACCATAAGAGGAGTTTGACAGAGTATAACAATTATACCTCTGCAATTCTCAAGAAAAAGGTTCTACAGTCAAAAGAAACCATGATAGCTAGGGAAATAGAGGGATGAAAATGATGGAGGAAACATCGGGACACTCTTCCAAGAACCCAGGTAGGAAAAGAGGAAGGAAATGACATAATGCTCTGCTGACAAGGTGTGGGAAACTCATGATTAACTTAGGTAAGATGAGAGATCTTACCAGTTACTCATTTACAAATATTTCTTAATGAATCTCACGACGTGGAACATTAGGGGTCTGGGGAGTAAAAGGAAACAAAGAAATCTCAGCAATAGTATAAAAGAAGAAAAACAAGATATGGTGTTTATCCAAGAAAAAAAATGTTCGATAGATAAAATTAGAGAGACACACAACAAATGGCTCATCAAGTACGAGTATCTTGAAGTTAAAACAGACGACACTGTAGAAGGGATTCTCACACTTTAGAATCCCTAGAAACTTGGAATCCTGGATGCTAAAGTATCCAGGAACTACCTTTTGTTGGTGATCCATACTTTGATTGATAAGTAACTCTATATGATCACAAATGTCTATGGTCCTCAAAAACTTGAAGACAAACTCAGGCTTCTCACCTCACTGGAGGAGTTGAGACATCATGTTATGCCATGGATTCTGGGAGGGGACATTAATATGATTAGATCTCTCACAGAAAAAAGGCGGAACCGGAACTCTAGGCAGAGACTCTTTTTCCTTCCAAACATTCCTAAACAACATGAGGCTAGTTGACACGGAAAAAAATAATGGGATTTTTCACCTGGAACAATAAGAGGGGAGGGGATTCTCAAGTTTCCTCCAAACTAGATAGATTCTTAATCTCAGAGAACCTCCTTCTCATAGGACCTAATTTGTCAGCTTCAATCCTTCCTTATGGATGCTCGGATCACTGGCCTATCCAACTTGAAGCATCTTTTATTGGTACTCCGAGAAACAAACTTTCACGTTCAAAAATTTCTGGCTCACTCACCCTGACTTTATCAGCAATATTGAAAAATGGTGGATGGAAGATATGCACGTTCAAGGCACGAATCTGTTCATACTACAACAAAGACTAAAACATATCAAACTTAGGCTTAAAGATTGCAACAAAAATGATTTTGGAAATATCTTCAAAGCCAAAAGAGAAGTTGAACAGAAACTCCAAGGAATTAATCAAGTCATTTTCACAGATGGCTTTACTAAGGAAAGGAAAATGCAAGCTGATTCTCTTCAAAAGGAATGGGAAGATAGATGCCATCAAGAGGAGATGTTTTGGAGACAGAAGTTGAGAGTGCAGTGGATCAAAGAAGGGGAAAGAAATATAAAGTTTTTTCACAAATCAACCTTGGATCATATGTCTCATAACAAAATTTCAAAACTCAGAAATACTCAAGGAAAAGAGCTCATCACACACAAAGAAATGGAATCTTCTCTAGTTCAACATTTCCATAGCATAGCAGAGGATCCTCTCTTAGACATATCTCAATTTATCATCAACTTCAGAAAGCACATTACAAAGCTTGTAACCAGGGAAGACAATTACAATCTTAATAGTCGAGTGATTGAAGAGGAAGTTAGGGCATTCATCAATGAGATGAAAAATGCGAAAGCTCTAAGCCCGAATGGGTCCAATGTGGACTTTTTCAAAGCTTGATGGGAAATAGTCAAAGAAGATATTCTTGATGTTGTGGAGGACTCGAGTAGATCCAAAACAGTGTTAAGGGCACTTAATGCCTCTTTTGTAGCTTCGATTCCAAATCAGGAAAAAGCCATTAGACCTAATAGATTCAGACACATAGCTGTATGCAATGTGGTGTACAAAATCATTTCCAAAATAATTGCTAACAAACTCAAGCCCCTTCTTCCAACTCTTGCATCTAAGGAGTGAACTGGGTATGTGGAAGGAAGGCAAATTCTAGATAACATCATTCAAGCTCATGATGTGGTTCACTCAGTGAAGAGCAATAAGCAAGCGGGTATGATCATACAACTAGATCTAGTGAAAGCCTATGATAAGCTAATTTGGTCATACATCAGGGCAGTACTAGAATCCTATGGCTTCGACCACAACTAGATAAAATGGGTAATGGCCCTTGTTACCACAACCATTTTTTCAATCCTATTTAATAGTTCTCTCTCCAGAACCTTTAGGCCTTCGAGAGGCCTCAGACAAAGAGACCCACTATCTCCCTTCCTCTTTATACTCATGATGGAAGGACTAGTAAAAGCAATAAAAACAACCAAGCAGAAGGAAAAATCCAGGGTCTTAAACTTACCCTGAATGGGGATTCTTTGACTCACCAACAATTTGTGGATGACACTATGTTGCAGGGTACACACACTGTCAAGGAAGCTAAAGCTTTTAAGCAAATCTTGAACGACTTTCCTATGGCCACTGGTATAAAGGTAAGCCTAAACAAATCAAAGGTTTTATTTTTTAATACTGACATTGTTATTCATAGAAACCTCACCATAATTCTCGGCTTTCAAAGGGAGTGGCCACCTTCCAAGTATCTGGAAAAACCTCTTATAGACAAACCTTTGAGTAAAGAAGTGTGTGTTAGCATTATGGCACTGGTTTGGCTTGATGACATAAGTGTTGTCCTTGATGGAAATTCACTCAAGTAGCAGATCACAAGCTTGGCAGGTGCGCAGGTTCCTCATCTCAAAGATGCAATCATCAACAAGTTCTGCAGATGCACTATTCGGAAGTTGCGGACAGGTTCGCAAGTGTACCGTTCAAAAGATGCGGACCCCCAGTTCACACACTTTCATGCTGAGAAAAGCGCACGCATGTGGGAAATCTTACGAGTGGTCCATGGTATTTAGTCCAACGCTTTTGAACCTATGGTTTTGTCCGTGGTTTTTGCATCTAAAGTTTTGAAGCCCGGTTTGGATCCCTTGTATTGGGTTTCTATAGTTTTGGTCCATGGTTTGTGTAAGGGCTTGTGTATAAAAACGAAAGGAAATTATTTGGCCAGGCACTTATGGGTTGAATATCTTAAGAGTAAGATCTGAAATTCTGGTTACCGATTGGTGAATAATAGTCGGATCGGAATTAAGGAGAATCCTGAGCATTATAAGGTGAATCTACTGATAAGATGAGATCTCCTTGGTGCATGATCAGATCTGTGATTCTGACAGTCTGGGATATAGTTGAGGACTGGTAAAGTGTCTATACTCAAAGGTCCGCAGGCGAGATACGACACAGGTGCGGAGGTGTGCAGTCTAGAAGACAGATCAGGTGCGAAGGTGCGCAGTCATGTTGACAGCACAGGTGCGGAGGTGCACAGAACATAAGACACAGAAGTGCAGAGGTGCACAGAACAGAAGACACAACAGGTGCGAAGGTGCGTAAAAGATAAGACATGGGAGGTGCGGAAGTGTGTAGGCTCAACACAGGAGAAGTGTGGATATCCACAGGTTTCTGTTGGTGAAGTTGTGGACTTTTCTTGAAATATTTTTAGCTGCCTTTACTTATTATTGCTAAGTTCAGGGTTCTCAATTTGTGTATGGTTGTTGTGTATTGAGAAGTTATTGACTCACTATTTGTACAAGGAAGTTGGGTGATTTCAGATCTATTTGATGTTTTATTGATATTCGTGGATTCAGTCTAAAAATTTATGAAATGAGGTCCTTGGAAGAAAACATAAGGTTGTAGCCTTTTGCAGGTTGAAGCCTGCGTGCTGGTATAAGACTACACCAGTACAAAATCATTGAAAAAGAAGTTTCTAATTGAAAGAAGATAGAGACATATTGCAATAGGTGGTTTTCACCGACATTGGGTTTCCACCTTATATCTTCTGTCCTTTGGTGTGACTGTTGCTCTATTTTTTGTTGTTCCTCTTTGCAATATTTCTAATGATCCACATCTAAAGAATATATTAAATTATAAGGTATAAGAAAGTTTCATCTGCATAAATTGAAAAGAGTTTGATAATACTAATTCACCCCCCCTTTCAGTATTATTTTCAACAATTGGTATCAGAGTAGGTATTTTAGGAAAATCTTGATTGCTTGAAGGAACATCTATCACCATGAGAAACTATGAAAAGGAAGCATCTATTAGGCCACCGATTTTTGATGGGAGCAACTTCGTCTATTAGAAGGTAAGAATCACTGCCTATCTTCAATCTCTTGGTATAGAAGTATGGGATATTGTGGAAACAGGATACACATTTCCATGAGCAACTCCTACAGACATAGCTGGTAAGAAGCAATATGAAACAAATGCAAAAGCGGTCAATACTCTATTAGGAAGTCTATCTCAATCAGAATTCATCAAGGTTATGTAGCTCAAAAGTGCAAAGGAAATATGGGACAACATCGTTCTAAGCTATGAAGGAGATGAGTAGGTAAAACGAGCAAAATTACAAACTCTTAGAATTCAATATGAAAATCTCAGAATGCATAATGATGAAAGTGTGGCTAGCTATTTCCTACGTATAGATGAGATCGTAAATTGTATGAAAAACTTGGGTGAAGAAATAAAAGAAGTTGTTGTGGTTGAGAAAGTTCTAATATCTTTGTCTCCTAAGTTTGATTCAAAAGTTTCTGCCATAGAAGAGAAGGAGAATCTAAAGAATATTGCCATGTCACAATTACACGGAATTCTAACTGCTTACGAAATGAGAAAAGGAGGACCATCAGACAAAAGAGTAGCTACATTCAAAGCTTCAGGAAAGGGAGATTACTATGAGCCAGGACATATGTCAGAAGAAGAGGAAGAATCAAATTTTGTCAAAAATCTTCAACGGGGAACTGGAAGATTCAGAGGTAATCTAACTTTCAAATGCTTTGCTTGTGGAAGGGTCGGTCATTATGTTGCAAAATGTCCACATAAAGATAAACTAGACAAAGGTAAGGAACCTATTACATGGAACAGAAGACAGAATAAGAAGAGCTATTACACGCATGAAGACAGTGATGGATTTTCAAATAGTGATGAAGATGAACAAGGAAATGATAATAGACTTTTGATGGCTTTTGAAGAAGATGATTTCTTGGATGCTATAAATGAAGAAGGTCTTTAGGAAGAAATTGCTAAACTTAAAGTTTTTTAGAGGAAAAGAATATGATTATAGATACTCTAACAGTCCAACTTGCTGAAAAGGATAAACACAATGAAGGGTTAGAATGTGAAATTGTGGGACTTAGAAAAGAAATTGAGAAAACAAAAGCCCTTAATCAGAGATTTTCTAAAGGATCTGAAACTTTGGATGATATTATCAAAGTACAACATTCTCCTCTAATCAAGATAGGTCTCGGATATTCTGAAGAAGCATCTCAAGCCCAGAAGTGAACACAGAATCCATCCACCTCCAAAAGTTATCTTGAAGGAGTAAGGAGAAAAGAACAAGTTGACAATCAAAAGCATAATGTAGATCACCAGGTAAATTAGGGGCAATCTACTTCAAGGATGAACAGAAGCCTCAACCAACCACAGGTAAATTGTTCTCAATTCAGCTCAAGAATGGATGGAAACTACAATCATATGGTTGGTAGACTTGATAATCGTAGGATTTTCTTCAATGGCCAATGTTTCTCTTGTCATAACTTTGGTCATAAAGCTACTCAATGTGTTGCCTATAAGACCATCATGACTAGGGAAGCTCAAAAACGCAGGAGTATAACAGGAATCATGAAAAGAACCTACAATAACTTCTCTGCTCTTGAAAATTAAATAGAATGTACTATCTGCAACAATTTCAGTCATGAAGATTCTGAATGCAGAAGCAGGTTTCGGCAAACAATTCAGAAGGAGCAGGCTTCATTGAGTTCCAAAACATGGAGAAAGAAAGAACCACAACCAAAAAGTTGTGGGATAGCCTTATATGTGCAAGGACAGGAAAATCAATGGTACATTGATAGCGGATGCTCGAAACATATGGCAGGTAATAAAGAAAAACTTTAGTCATATATTGCCTTAGAAAAAGAAAAGAAGGTCTCTTTCGGAAATGACACCCTTGCATTCGTAAAAGGTAAAGGTTCTGTTCAATTGAAAGAGAAGGTCAAAGCTAGAAATGTCATGTATGTTGATGGCATAAAGCATAATCTATTAAGTGTCAGTCAGATGTGTGATCAAGGAACTAAGGTAATATTTCGATCAAATGGATGTATTGTTCGTGAGGTTGATACAGGAAAAACAGTGATCAGAGGCATAAGAACTCCAAATAACTTATACGTACTCAAGGGAGAACATCAACAATGCTACTTAAGAAAGAATGATGAACACTGGCTATGGCACAGAAGACTGGGACATCTTAGCTTCTCTCAGATCAGGAAAGCATGCAGATATCAGGCAATTCGTGATCTTCCTGACATCAGAATTCTAGGCAACACAATATGCAAATCATGTCAAATTGGTAAGCAAACCAGAACTAATTTCTCTGAGAAGGAAGGATCAGCTAGCAGGCCACTTGAACTTGTCCACACTGATATATGTGGTCCAACTAGGAAGAGATCACCTCGAGGAGAAGAGTATTTCATATTGTTCATTGACAATTTTTCAAGGATGTGTTGGATAGGACTCATGAAGTATAAAGGTGAAGCTTTCAAAAAGTTCAAGTCATTCAAAGCTTTGGTTGAAAACTAATAAGATCGCAAAATCAAATGCCTCAGATCTGATTGGGGAGGGGAATTTACCTCAGATGAATTTTTCGATTTTCATGAAGAACATGGAATAAGAAGGGAATTCTCTGCTGCAAGGACTCCTCAACAAAATCGAGTAGTGGAAAGGATGAACAGAATGATTCGACAAATGGCTCGTGCTATGCTTGATGAGTCTGAAACTCCCGCAACCTTTTTGGGTGAAGCCGCATTTGCCGCTGTTACTATTCTCAACAAGACAAACGTCCGGGTAAACAACACTCAGACTCCTCATGAACTTTGGTATGGTAAGACTCCCATGGTAAAATACTTCAAAATTTTTGGAAGCAAATGCTACATTAAAAGGACTGATGAAAATCTTGCCAAGTTTGAACCTAGAGCAGATGAAGGCATTCTACTTGGCTACTCTCCCCATAGCAAAGCTTACAAATGTTACAATAAAAGACTTGGCAAAATTGTTGAAAACATTGATGTAGTGGTTGATGAAGAAGGAAACCCTCCCAGGCAGATAAACTCTGAAGATCTCGAAGAAGATTATCCATCAACATCAAATCAGATTCATGACAAAGAAGAAACCCATGAGGCACCAGAGGAACGGATAAGGATAGAAGAAAAGACTCCATCTAGATACATTCAAAAGAATCATCCAGAATCTCAAATTTTGGGGCAGAAAGAGGCAGGTGTCTAAACAAGAAGAACCATTTCAGAAGCTTCATGCTATATAGCACTGCTCTCCTCCACTAACTGCAAAATGTAAGAGAGGCTTGCAAAGATGAATGTTGGGTTAAGGCCATGGAGGAAGAACTCGAGCAGATTGAAAAGAATAACACTTGGGAGTTGGTTCTGAGACCAAAAGACAAGAATGTCATAGGGACAAAATGGATTTTCAAAAAGAAGTTGAATGAAAATGGGGATGTCGTTAGAAACAAGGAAAGACTTGTTTGTAATGATTATGCGCAGCAAGAAGGCATAGACTTCGTGGAAACTTTTTCTCCAGTTTCTAGACTCGAGGCTATAAGAATGTTCCTTGCTCTCTCTAGCTTTCAGAAGTTCAAAGTATTTCAAATGGACATAAAATCTGCATTTCTGAATGGAGACTTGAATGAAGAAGTGTACATTGAGCAACCAGATGGTTTTATCCTTGGAAATGATCCAAATCTTGTATGCAGACTTAAAAAGGCTCTCTATGGCCTTAAACAGGCTCTAAGGGCATGGTATTATCGGTTGAATAAGTACCTCCATCAACAATGTTTATAAAAGGATCAACTGATAACAGTCTGTATATAAACGTTGACAATAAGAAGTTGTTAATACTCATGGTGTATGTTGATGATATCATCTTTGGTAGAAATGAAGAAGACATGAGCCCAAACTTTGCCTTGGTGATGCAGAAAGAGTTTGAAATGCCCATGCTTGGTGAGCTCACATACTTTCTTGGTCTACAAGTCCAACAAAAAAAAGACGCAATTTTTCTATCTCAAACCAAATATCTCAAGTAGATCTTGAAGAAATATGGGATGGAGGATTCAAAACTAGTATGTACCCCTATGGTGACAGGTTGCAACCTCAACACAAATGATGAATTGGCAGCAGTACATCAATCAACCTATAGATCCATGATTGGTAGTTTGCTTTATCTAATAAGTACCCAACCAAATATTATGCATGCAGTGGGAATAGTTTGAAGGTTTCACGCAAATCCAAAGGAAACTCATCTTCAGGCAGTTAAAAGAATTTTCAATTATCTACAAGGAACTCAAAACTATGGCTTATGGTATCCTAGAGGTACAGATCTCACACTTCATGCATACACAGATGCAGATTGAGCAGGAAGTGTGGATGATAAGAAAAGCACTAGTGGTGGTGCATTCTTCATGGGTCCCAGATTAGTATCATGGTTCAGCAAGAAACAGCTCTATTGCATTATCTACAGCTGAAGAAGAATATGTAGCTGCTGCATCTTGCTGCACACAACTCCTTTGGATGATGAAAACATTGCCAGATCTTCAAATCACTTGTACTCTACCTATCTCCATCTTTTGTGATAATACAAGTGCAATTAGTATTTCAAAGAATCATGTCATTCATTCAAAGACCAAGCACATCCCGATCAAGTATCATTTTCTCCGAGAACAACTACTTGATCAAAAGGTTAAATTGGAGTATGTTCCCTCTAAGGAACAAGTCGCTGATATCCTCACCAAGCCACTGCCTAGGGAGACCTTTGAATACCTCAAACAGAAGCTGGGGGTAGTTGATGCATCATCTTACTGTTGAATCTTTTCTGGTTCAAAGTCTCTTGTATGGAAGTTTCATATGGGGTGTATGTGTACATACGCTGGTTTATGTGGGTCTGTCAGACACCTTCTGACACAGGTTCAAGGGGAGCATATATTCTTCTAATAATGCATTTTTGGCATTATCATAGAAGATCTTGGTTCAATTATGTTGGATTTCAAGAGGAGAAAGTGCAGAAGGGGAACATGGATTCTGATTTGAATAATGTTGCTGATGTTTTTGTCTTTATGTCTTATATTTCATTTGTCAAGGTCATGTAACAGCCTATTTTGGTTGCCCCACTATGCCTGGGATGGATAATGTACTGTATATCATGTATCCCCACTTGGTTGGGAGTTGTACGTATGAGTCTTTGGTGATAGAAATGTTAGCTATGATTTCTTCTGTAGAACATCTTCTTGTAGATCTTGCTTATTTGTCAGGGGGAGCTTAGATAGCACAATAGAACAGAGATTTCAGCATGCATTCAGGGGGAGCATAACCCTTTGCCCTTGATGACAAAGGGGGAGGAAAGATCTTGAGTGACTTTGTGTTGCCATCAAGTCCAAAGGGGGAGATTGTTGGCATTATGGCATTGGTTTGGTTCGATGACATAAGTGTTGTCGTTGATGGAAATTCACTCAAGTAGCAGATCACAAGTTTGGCAGGTGTGTAGGTTCCTGATCTCAAATATGCGGTCATCAACAGGTTCCATAGATGCATCGTTCAGAAGTTGCAGATAGGTTCGCAAGTGTACCATTCAAAATATGCGGACCCCCACTTCACACACTTTCATGCAGAGAAAAGTGCATGCACGTGGGAAATCTTACGGGTGGTCCATGGTATTTAGTCTGACGCTTTTGAACCTATGGTTTGGTCCATGGATTTTGCATCTAAAGTTTTGAACCCCGGTTTGGATCCCTTGTATTGGGTTTCTATGGTTTTGGTCCATGGTTTGTGTAAGGGCTTGTGTATAAAAAGGAAAGGATATTATTTGGCTGGGCACTTATGGGTTGAATATCTTAAGAGTAAGATCTGAAATTCTGGTGATCGTTTAGTGAATAATAGCTGGATCATAATTAAGGAGAATCCTGAGCATTATAAGGCAAATCGACTGATAAGACGAGATCTCCTTGGTGCATGATCAGATATGTGATTCTGACAACCTGGGATATAGTTGAGGTCTGATAAAGTGTCTATACCCGGAGGTCCGTAGGTGAGATACGACGCAGGTGCAGAGGTGCGCAGTCCAGAAGACAGATCAGGTGCAGAGATGCACAGTCTTGTTGACAGTGCAGGTGCGAAGGTGCGCAAAACATAAGACAGAGAAGTGCGGAGGTGTGCAGAACAGAAGACGCAGCAGGTGCGGAGGTGCGTAGAAGATAAGATAGAGTAGGTGCGGAAGTGTGCAGGCTCGACACAACAGAAGTGCGGATATCCACAGGTTTATATTGGTGAAGTTGCAGACTTTTCTTGAAATATTTTTAGCTGCCTTTACTAATTACTGCTGATTTCAGGGTTCTAAATTTGTGTATGGTTGCTGTGTATTGAGAAGTTATTGACTCAGTATTTGTACAAGGAAGTTGGGTGATTTCAGATCTATTTGATGTTTGATTGATATTCATGGATCCAGTCTAAAAATTTATGAAACGAGGTCCCTGGAAGAAAAGAGAAGGTTGTAGCCTTCTGCAGGTTGAGGCCTGCGTACTGGTATAAGACTGCACCAGTACAAAATCATTGTAAAAGAATTTTCTAATTGAAAGAAGATAGAGACATATTGCAGTAGGTGGTTTTCACCCACATTGGGTTTCCACCTTATATCTTGTGTCCTTTGGTGTGACTGTTGCTCTATTTTTTGTTGTTCCTGTTTGCAATAGTTCTAATGATCCACATGTGAAGAATATATTAAATTATAAGGTATAAGCAAGTTTCATCTACATAAATTGAAAAGAGTTTGTTAATACTTATTCACCCCCCCTCTCAGTATTATTTTCAACAGTGTGGGAGCTAGTAACTAATAAACTTCAGGACAAGATACAAAAATGGATATGTAGGTCTTTGAATTTAGCAGGATAGCTTGCACTTAGAAAGGCTTTCCTGCAAACTATTCCCATCTTCATGTTTTTAGCTCTTCCTACTCCTAATAGATTTATGCAACACATGAGGAATATTCAAAGATATTTTCTTTGGGGAAAAGGGGAAGAGAAAATGAAATGGGATTTAGTAGCTTGGGATAAGCTCTTTAAACCCAAGACACAAGGTGGTTTGGGTCTTCTCGACCCTGAAACCCTAATCAAAGTTTTGGGGGCAAAACTTTGGTGAAGATGGCTAAAGGAATCGGTAACCCCATGGGCAAAGATCTAGAAACAGAAACATGCAAATACTTGGTAGGAAATGGATCACATTTGAATGTCTGGGCATATCAAGGGCTCCCACATTTGGAATGATGCTTAGGAGAATAGATCCATTATTTAGCAGCATAGTTTTTGGCAGATCAAAGATGGAAATCTAGCACGGTTTTGGGAGTACAACTGGTAGTAGGAACCTAACTTGTCCAAAGAAGAAAAAGCCAATCTCAAAACTGACATTAACAGTAAAGGTTTAATCAAGGTAAGTGAATTTTGGGATCAGACAAAGAACAAGGGTAAATGGAGAATATGGAAGAAACTGGTATATAGTTAGAGACCCCTATTAAGGCCTAGGCAGAATCTCTTGCAGAGGTCTTGGAACAAAAAATATTTTGACATCAACTTCAGCTGACTAGCTGAGATGGGGTAGAAACACAGAAGGAAACTTCAACCTCAAAGAAGCCAAGAGAATTGACCTAGGGATTGAATTCCCAAATCCTGATAAGGTATGGAAGGACCTATGGTAAAATCCACACTGGATGAAAATCAAGCTGTTCATGTGGTTGGTGCATCATAAAAAACTTCTGACCTAGAAAAATCTTCGGAAAAGAGGTTTAGAAGGCCCATCTAAATGCCAGTTATTTGGTCTACAAGAAGAAATGATGGAACACCTACTCAACCTCTGCCTATTCACCTCTACCTTGTGGAATTCGGTGGCTTCAGCCTTCAGGAAAACTGATAGGGACAATTTCAACATCACTGGCACTTTGAAGAATTGGAAAAGAGGCTTCTCAGAAAATGAACTAATCAAAAAATCTTAAACTCTGGTTCCAGGCTTTTTAATATGGGATGTTTCGAAAGAGCACAACAACAAGATCTTCAAGAACCAAACATGCTCATCCCAGAACATCATTGCACAGATCTTAAGACAGCTCAAAGAAACTGTGGGTGCCCTTCTAAGGAAACCTCCTGAGAACCCACCGCTGGACCAGGATGCTCACATTCTAAAGCATTGAGGTCTATTTTCACTAATCCCCCAAGGCATAAGCGAGAGCCTAAGTAAGAGAACAACCGGTAAGGACTTTTGGAAACCTCCCCCTCAAGGATTTTTGAAATTCAATATAGATGGAGCCTCTAAAGGAAACCCTGAGAGGGCAGGTTATGGCGGAGTTATAAGAGATGAGCAGGGAGACATAAAAGTCATATTTCATAATCATTTGGGGAATGCCACAAACAATATGAAGAAACTCATGGCCTTAGAGAAATTCCTAGAAATCCTGGTCAAATCCAATTTACATAATGCCATCATTAGAGTAGACTCTGAATTGGTAATCAATTCGGTCAAGAAGATATGCAATGGCACAGCTCCAGAAAAAGTGTTGAACCATTGGTGCCTGTTGCATGTCTATCAACGTATTCACTCCCACCTAAGAACCCTATGAACAATCAACTTTGCTCATATACAAATAATAGCTAACAAACTGGCAGATCGTCTGGCGAATGAAGGAGCGATCTACTCAAGAAGTAGTAATAAATATGATTGGGCTTCGACACCCTCAGGGAACTTGATAGATGATTTTCATAAACAAGCGACCGAAGACAGGAAGAACTATCAAAACATGAGAAAGAAGAAGAAAGTAGACCAATGGAAGTTGTAGATAATGGACCAATCACAACGAAGGAACACTTGTTAAATAGTGAGCTAGTTGGAAAGCTGCATACCAAAGCTAACTCAAAACTCTTCATCCTATGGATTTCGGGCAGAAAAACAACTCGAAATTTATGTCCTGAAGTGGACCCAAAACAATTTAGATTTGTAGCTTACAATTCTCATCGGGTCCGGAAAGAAAAGATAAAGAACGTGCTAGTTGCCAACCCAAAATTGCTGATAACCGTCGAATCTATGAGGGATGAATCGCACAGTTATCAAGCTACAAATGTAACAGAAGATTAAGGCAATGTTGGGGGCCCTTAGATCTGCTAGCCTTGGTCATCTAAGGGTCATCAGGTATAAGATGCATGAGGGATAAGAAGCCTAGTAGACCCAGTGCTTTCTAGTTTCAATTAACTCTGGTTTTCAGATATGGTTAGCCATTTTATGATGTGCTTATTTTCCAAAGCGGTGTTATAAGAATGGTTAGTTCTTTGATAATTTGATCGAAAATTAGATGATTTGATGCTTTGTTTGTTGGTGTCGCTGCAATGTTTTGACTGATGGGGCAGATGCATAGAGTTGTTTGATGGTGACAATGCATTGGTGTTCTCTTTCAACCGTCCTTTTGTAGGATTACCTAAAGGTGGAGTGTAAGGATTTTATGAGTGATAGCTTTTAACTTTAGAAAGTGAGACTAAAGGTCTATCTTTGTCAGCTTTTAACTTTACAAAGTGAGACTAAAGGTTTATTTTTTATTTCTCTGTGTGAGACTGAAGGTCAACCCAACTGTTGCTGAGTTTTCAAAGAGCTGATGTTATTGGTCTTTACTATGGTAAAGACTTGTACATTATGTATGTTTCTCTTGATTAATGGAAGGCTCTACTCTTACTTGATCAAAAAAAATTATTATTATTAATTATAAAAAGAATAAATATATAAGTTAAACGAAAATACTTTAAAAAGACATGTAACAAAATTTGTAACCACAATTTATTCATTTAGTATGGAGATTTCTAACATGTAAACGAGCTTTGTTATACTATCATGAACCACTACTGTGGATTATCAATATCACATGCCCCAAAAACCCTATGTAAAAGCTAAATGACAATTTTCACATAAAACTTATAAATTATAATGAAATGAAAATAAATACAATTTTTTTTTTTTAATGTTGTACACCTACAATCATAAAGATTATAAACATTGGCCCACAATGACCCTTGAGAACACATATGTGTGTGTGTGTGTGTGTGTGTGTGTTCAAGGCATTTATGAATGTTAAGCAATTTGTATGTGATTGCAAGTTGGTCTTTAATGTTTAGATGGGGAAATCTGAGTGGGATCTTCTGAATTTAATGAACACATTTACCTAGGGCGAGGCTTGCTTGGTTGGCACTCGTACATGGTAACACGCAGTGAGAAACATGACTGAGGTTTGGTACTGGTGTTCTATCTCACTATTTTGCTTACTCTGGCATCATTGATCTCGTTCTATCGATCTGATAGTGGGAAATGGCTAGAGTTCATTTCTCTAACTGAACTCTTGCATTCGAGCATCTAGTGCTTCATTGTTACAGCTGCTTTGGTCTCTCCGACTGCTCTGCTATGGCCAGGGTTCTCTACAACACTCAACGTTATGCATTGTATTCTCTTGTTTGAAACAATGATGAAGGTGCAACATCCCTGTGCAAGTATCTCATTAACCTTGATATACAGAGAGTTTTATTTGCTCGGCCTTAAGGGTTTAACACTATTTCAGAGGTTTCAACCACATACCTATCTTAAGGTTTGATATCCTATTATAGGCATGGCTTCAGAGGTTACAGAAGTGGTGGAAAGCAACCAGCACCCTAGGACACAAGAAGAAGGTAACTTTTCCCATAGTGCATTTCCACGGCCATATTTCTTATTTCAATTTCATTGTCATTATAGTTTTACTACAGGTTTATGCAATCTTACCCTCGGCTTCCAAATTTGTGACTAAAACCCTTCACCGTTCTACAGATAATTGTTTCAAAAAGAGGATGCCTCAACTCTAGGTAAGAATCCCTTTTATCCATAGTAAATTTATTATGACACTGGAATGGTCTCAATCCGCACTGATTTTACTAATTCATGGTGCTTTGTGAGAGGTAAACAATCTTACAAGAAACTTAGTGTTTTAGTCCGCGACCATTAATTTCATAAGGGCTTACAGCCTCTTGGTGGTTTTAATGGTTGTTACTAAAACCTTTCATATTCTGTTCCAGCCTGTCGTTATAGGGGTTTCATGGAGGGTTTTTCTCGTTATGATCTCGAATAAGATATAGATTTATAAACTGCTCATTTTTGCTTAAGTTAGTCATACAACAAGCTTTGGCTGTCAAATGCTCTTCTATTTAGTTGTAAAACTCAGTGTATTTGTATTGTTACCTGGTTCTGTGTTCTGTGTTTTCTTTTGAAGAATGGCCGAAAGCTTTCCTTCTTAATTATACGCAAGAGTCGAAAGTGCCTCTAGACGGGCTCTTGGATAGCATTTATTGCTTCTTTGATTGTTTTGAACTATTAAGTTATGCGTACTCTTTGTTTAATACAATGTTAATATGATATACTTATTCTGTGCTCAATCCTCTGTGATTCAAAGTCCCGCGACCTTGTTTACATGCATACACTATATATTCGGATATGAAGGTTTGGGTCAAATTATCTGTAGAGATCCACTCTGCATACCTGTGATTATTTATTACATAGAATATTATGGGGTAAGATTATACTGAGGGTTTACTGTCATGTTATATTGAAATGTTCTTTGCTTAACTCAGAGTAGGAGAATTATCTAACATTTAATCAACCTTTCAATCTGATGTTCTAATAATATTTATGTTTCTTCCAAAGTCTGTAAGAAATATATTTGAAATTCATCTCTTTTACTGTTAGTTTATATTTATAGTAATATGGTCTAGGAATTATCTCCTATTTCGAAGTCATGAAACAAAGAATTTGACTATGTCCATTCAATTTGTCCATCATATATTCCAAGGTTTTCACATGGAAGTGAGCCCTATGTTTTGTTTAATTGTTTAACCTACAAGTTAATGATAGCATCTGTTGTGTAGAATATTTAAAAACATTCTATATTACTTATATAGTATCTTGTAAGTCCATAGAAACATATACATACCAGTACTAAATCTTTAAGGTTCTTTATCTTACTTACTTGTTATCCTGCAAAACAATAGTAATAATAATACTTTTTGGAAAGTCTCTCCTCCCAACCACAAGTCTGGAAATCATGTTCAGACTCTCCCCCGAGCACTTTCTACCTTTCACGTTGCATTATATCCAGTTACGGTCAGTACCATGGGCCTTTGGACTCCTATCTAGCCTCAATCTCAGTACTATCCTTTTGACTGTGTTAGGAAACCTTCCAACTAGTTTATTCCACCCAGCTCTAGGATAGATTTCCTTGCTTTATTTCCCCTCCCTATATTTCCCTTTTCAGGCAGAGGGTAACTATTTCTTGTTAACCATTTATTTTAACTAAAACAAAACAGTTTTATTATTGTTAAAGTAGTATTACCAATAATTTAGGTAACCACAAGGTAACAACAATAAATGTTTCTTGGCCTTCCAGCCTTAGTCAATTAATTTTAAACATCAAAATGAATTAAAACTTAAACTAACATCTAGTGAAGAGTCACTTAGTAATCTCAGTAATTTTAATGCAATTTTGGGGTGTTACATCTCCCCTCCATATGAGGAATATTGTCCTTGGTGTTCTCTCTTCCTTCAGAAAATAATGTCGGATAAGATTTTCACATAAATTCCTCCTCTTCCCAAGTGGCCTCTTCTAGGCCAAAATGCTTCCATTGCACTTTAACCTGGGTGATCGCTCGCTTCCGTAATTTGGTTTCTCTCTGATCGAGAATATGAAGAGTTTCTTTTAGGAACTCTCCTTCTGGTTCGACCTGCACTACAAACAACTCTCAGTTATATTTTGTTTTCTTTAAAACAAAATAGTATATTTGTTCTTATATCTACTTAAACGTTTACCTAAATATTTTCAGAGTCAATAATGTGTTAAGGGTTATACACACACCTTTTTAATAATGATACATGGAATACATTGTGGACCCGAATGTGGCTTGGTAGCGCAAGATTATAGCCCATTGGTCCAACTCGTTCTAAGACTTGAAAGGGGACATAGTATTGAGGTTTTAATTGAGCAAAACCCTACCATTGCAATGAACTTTACTAGGGCTTCACTATTATGTAAATGTGATATCCTTATTGAAATTTCCTGTATTTCCTCTTTTTATCTGCATACATTTTCTACCTATCTTTGGCTTCCCTCAAATTTTGTCAAATCTTCCTCACGGTCTACTCCATTTCTACTAGCATGCCAGGATCCATTGTGAACTTATTAACTATATTATTCGAGTCTATGGGCACTCTACACTTTCTCCCATACAACACCTTGAAGGGGCTCATGCCTAGCCATTTGTGATGTCCATTATTATATGCAAATTCCACTAAATGGAGGTAATCCTCCCACTTTTGTGGTTGTTGCATCGCAAACATGCATAGCATGTCCTCCAATACTTGGTTTACTCGTTTGGTCCATCCATTAGTCTGGGGATGGTAAGCGGTACTAAATTGGCCCTGAGTACCTAAACCTGAAAAGAGAATTTTCTAGAAGGTGGAAGTAAATTTCATGTCCCTATGTGAAATCACCACTTTGGGTATCCCATGTAGGTGGAAAATTTCCTTCATAAATATGTCTGCGATTTTCACGGTTTTGTATGTGGATTTCACCGGTATGAAGTGAGTTTTTTTACTCAATTTGTCTACTACCACCATAATTGAATCATGTTTCTTCTTTGTGTAGGGTAAACCAATGATGAAATCTAAGGATTTTGTCTCCCATTTCCATTTCGGAATGGGCAATGGTTGTAACAACCCAATGGGATGTTGGTGTTATGCCTTTACCAGCGGGCACTCAAAACATTTGGATAGATATTCTATAACATCCTTCCTCAATTCTGGTCAAAAGTACCCTTTCTTGATGGCTGAAAACATTTTCTAATAACTAGCGTAGCCAGCATAAGGCTTCCAATGAAACTCATCCAACACAAAAATTTTAATTGAACTTTGATTAGGAACGTAAACTCTGTTTTTAAAAGTAAGTAGATTATCAGAATTTATTTCAAATTCTAATTTTTCATTTTTCAACAAAGCTTCTTTTTTGTGTTTTCAAAGGAAGGTATAATTTGGATCTCTGTTA
This sequence comes from Pinus taeda, assembly GCA_000404065.3. Lineage (NCBI taxonomy): Eukaryota > Viridiplantae > Streptophyta > Pinopsida > Pinales > Pinaceae > Pinus > Pinus taeda. Next base: position 29,737 of record APFE030684513.1, on the reverse strand, counting down.
GCTGCTTCTGTTACGATTTCAGGAATATTTGAACTTACTTGACTCATCTAGACCTCATAGATACAATGTAACTTCCTGCTTGGTGCATCAAAAACACGATTTTCCTTCCCTTTTAAATGTTCCATTTCAAAATAAAATTCACTTAGAAAGATTATTCATTTGGCCTATCGAGTGTTCAAGCTAGACTGGTTAAAAAAATTGTAAGGCTACTATGATCTGTTAGCAGCAAAAATTTCTTCCCGAACAGGTAATGTCATCACATTTTAAGTGCATGAACCACTACTGTCAACTCAAGATCATAGGCTGGATATCGCTTTCCATATTCTTTCAACTTTCAAGATTCGTAAGAAATCAGCTTTCCTTCTTGTGTCACCACCCCACAAACGCCGTCTTTTCTTACATTTGTGCAAACCATGAAAGAATTTTCTGGACCTGCTACTTTTAACACTAGTGCGGTGTTGAGCAGGTGTTTTGGTTTTTCAAAATTTTGCTGACACTCTGTTGTCGAGTGGAAAGTGCACCCTTTTTCTATAAGGAGGCCACTGGAAAGTCGATTTTTGAAAATCACTCAATGAATCTACGGTAGTACCCAGGTAATCCCAAGAATGATAGGATATTAGCAACATTCTTTGGAGCTGTCAATTCCATGATTGTTTTAATCTTTTCTAGATCCAGTGCAATGCCATTTGCTGATATAACATGACCCAAGTACTATATTTGATCTTTTAAAGTGCCACATTTGTTGAATTTGGCATATAATTGATTTTCCCTAAATGTTTGCAATACTATTTTCAGATTTTCTTTATGCTCCTCTTGATTCTTAGAATATATTAAGACATCATTTATGAAAATCAACACAATATTTTCAAGGTAGGGCTCAAAAATACCATGCATCAAACTCATGAATGTGGTTGGAGAAGTGGTAAAGCCAAATGATAATATCACAGACTCATAATAACCATAGCGAGTGCCGAATGTTGTCCTGTAAATATCTTCTTCCTTTATTCTTATTTGAAGATAACCTGATCTTAAATTGATTTTTGAAAATACCGTGGCTCCTTGTACTTGGTCGAAAAGCTCGTCAATACATGGTAACAGATACTTATTCTTCATGGCTAGTTTGTTTAGTTATTGATAATCGATGAATAACCTCAGGGTCCCATCCTTTTTTCCTACGAATAATACGAGGGCTCCCCAAGGGGACACACTTGGTGCATATACCTTTTATCTAAAAGCTCCTGAAGCTACATTTTGAATTCTATTAATTTAGGTATGTTCATGTGATAAGGGGCTCTAGATATAGGGGGTTCACCCAGAATTAACTCAATGGTGAAGTCAATGTCACACTTTGGTGGTAGAACTGGAATGGATTCTGGAAACACATCAACGAATTCCTAAATAACAGGAATATTTTCCAGAGAGGTCATCTTATTTTTAGTGTTTGTAAATCCGACCTGAACAACATATATTTGGAAACCTTTTATTAAACATCTTCCTAGCTGACTAGCAGTAATGGGCCGTAACTTGGTATAGTTTTAATGCCTTGGAGTTCCTTCCTTTTACCTGATTTAGCAATAAAACTATTAGTTTTGTGTTTTCAGTCCACTAAGGACCAACACTTTTCTATCTAGTCCACCACGATTAGTATGTCATAAGAACCCAAGGGAAATATATTAATTTCTATGTAAATACGTTGTCCTGAAATCATTATGGGACACTGTTTTGTCTTTTTGGTTACCCTTCTTTTTGTTCCCGTGGCTAGTTAAACTAACCATGGTTTTGAAAATTTATTACTCAACAGTTGACATCAATCTATAACCTTAGGACTAACGTAGCTTAAACTACCACCTGGGTCAAATAAAATAGAGACAGGGTGCTTAGCAATCATACCCTCACATTTGATCATGGTGGGCTAAAATTCTGCCTAATGATCATCCAAGGTAGCGTTAATTCTAGGCATGATCCTTGCCACATCTCCCACCATGGATGCTTCTTGCATGTTTGATAATTGTTTTGTTCTTGATTTATGTGGAAAATTTTTATAATAGTGTGATTCTCCGCATCCCAAGCACTGTAGCGGCAGTTTGGTTTGTGTGTCATTTATAGATTTAGTAGTTCCTTCTGAATGTTTATTTTCCAAATAAGCCACCTTGGGCTGATTCCTGGCTAGAAATCTGCTAAGGAGCTTTTGTTGTACATTTCTGTTAGCTACAAATCTTGAATGTTTGTTTGGAAGTAGACTTCTACCTTTCCTATTTAAAATCCCCTTGGATCCTTCATTCTTTTGTTTCATTTGTTGATAGCAGATGCGGGCTTTCCACACAGCATCATCCATTGCCTTGGGGTATTCAAACTCTAATTTATCTTTCATAAAATTGGGCAAACTGGTGATGAAGTGCTGAATTTTGGCCTTTTCTTCTTGCACGTAAGGCACATAACGTAACAAGGAGGTAAAGCATGTCACATACTCATCCATGGTGATGTTTCCCAACCATAACTCATGAAATTCCTTTGCCTTCTCATTGTAATAACGCTTCGGTAAATACTAATCTTTGAAATGCTTTTGGAATTCATGCCAGGTAACTTCCTCTTCATTGATTTTCCTTACTGTTTCGATTTCTTCCCACCACAAGGTGGCCTTTCCTCTTAACTGATAAACTGCCAATCTCTCTTTTAATTTATCTGTGTACTCATAAATTTGGAAATATTTTCCCATGTCAATGAACCAAGCTTCTACTGCCTCTTCTGATTCCCCTTCAAAGTGTGATGGCAAAAAAATTTAAATTCATCTTGCAATTCAGTTTTATATCTTTTGGTTTTTCATTGGTTCGATCTATTTTCTAAGCGCCCTTCTTCATCTTCCTCATGTTTCTCGACCCATTCAATGTTTTCCTCTCCATGTTGTGCTATTGGGGTCTTCTCCTGGTCCTCAATACTAGGATCTCGATGTCGTTGATTCTATCTATTGGATAGACTTCTAAGTATCTTCTCTTGTTCTTCACATAATATTTCATTATCCAATCTTAAATTCATCATTTCAGCGCACAACTGCTGAATAGTTTCTAGTAATGTTGCATTAGCCTATCATGATTCTTCACCTAGCTATATCCATATGTAAGGATTAATGTTTACTTATGTGGTTCTAGGTGAACCGGTTGGCATAGGGCTCCCTTACATTCTTCCCTCTCTCTTTTATTGGTGCAATATTTATTTATTAATTTTTTCACACATAAGTTTATTTAGTTAAAAGACTGAAGAAAAAATATTTCTTATACATGTTTCTTCCCAAAGAGTCTTAGTGTACAAACCAGAGCTCTTATACCATTTGTAACAGCTAAACGAGAATTTTCATATAAAAATTATAAATTATATTGAAATGAAAATAAATACAAAAAAAAATTAATGTTATACACCTGCAATCATAAAGATTATAAACATTGGCCCACAATGGCCCTTCAGCATGCATACATATATATGTATTCAAGGAATTTATGAAAGTTAAATCGTTCACGAATATGTGGTTGCAAGTTGGTATTTAATGTTTAGGTGTGGAAATCTGAGTGGGGATCTTCTGAATTTAATGAACACATTTACCCAGGGTGAGGCTTTCCTGGTTAGCCTCATACGTGGTAACATTTTGTGAGTAGCTTGACCAAGGTGTGGTACTAGTGTTCTATCCCACTATTTGTCTTACTATGGAATCATTCATCTTCTTCTGTCGATCTGATAGTGGGAAATGGCTAGAGTTCGTTTCTCTAACCGACCTCTCGCACCCAAGCCTCTAGTGCTTCATTGTTACAGTTGCTTCAATCTCCCATGCTGCTTTTCTATGGTCAGGGTTCTCTTCAACACTCAACACTATGCATTCTATTCTCTAGTTTGAAACATTGACGAAGGTGGAACCTTTGAGTTCAGGTATTCCATTAACCTTGATATAGAGAGGGTGGTATCTGCTCAGCCTTCAGGGTTTAACACCATTTCGGGGGTTTCAACCACATACCTGTCCTAAGGTCTGATATCCTATTAAAGGCATGGCTTTAGAGGTTGCAGAAGTGGTAGAAATCAACCAACACCCTAAGACACTAGAACAAGGTAATTTTTCCATTTAAAATTTCCATAGCCACAGTTCTTATTGCAATTTCCTTCCCATTATAGTTTTACTACTGGTTTATGCAATCTTACCCTCGTCTTCCAGATTTGTCACTAAAACCCTTTGTCATTATGTAGATAATAGTTTCAGAAAGAGGATGCCTAAACTCCGGGTAAGAATCCCTTTTATCATTAATAAATTTATTATTACACCGTAAGGGTCTTAGTCTGCACCGATTTTACTAATTCATGGTGTTTTATGACAGGTAAGCAATCTTACGGGAAACTTAATGTTTGAGTCCGTGACCATTAATCTCATAAGGGCTTAGAACCTCCTGGTGGTTTTATAGGTTGTTGCTAAGACCTTTGATATTCTATTCTAGCATATTGTTAGAGGGGTTTCATAGAGGGTTTTTTCCTTATGATCCATACTAAGATAAAGATGTATAAACTGCTCATTTTTTAGTCATACGACAAGCTCTGGATGTCGAAAGCTCTTATATTTCATCGTAAAACTAAGTGTATTGGTATTTTTATGTGGTTCCGTGTTCTAGGTTTTGTTTTGAAGAATGGTCAAATTATTTCCTTCTTAATTATAGATAAGAGATGACAGTGCCTCTAGATGGCCTCTCGGATAACATTTACTGTTGCTTCGATTGTTCTGAATTGTTAGGTTATGCGTACTCTCTATTTAATACAGTGTTAATATGATATACTTATTTTGTTCTCAATCTTGTTTGATTCAAAGTCTTGCAACCTTGTTTACATGTATACAGTATATATTTGGATATGAAGTTTCAGGTCAAATTATCTGTAGAAATATACTGTGTATACCTACGATTATTTATTACATAGAATCTTATTAGGTAATATTATATCGAGGGTTTACTGATGCAGGAGCATCAAGACCATCTTCATATGTAAATATGGAATAAAAAGGGGGGTGTGATTATTTTAAATATTTTGAACATTTTTAGGCATAAAAGCAATAGATGGGGATAAGAAAGGCTTTTCTATTCTAGAACAGGGAAAAAGATGGGAAAAAGCCTCAAGATGATTTTTACCCTGTGTATGCATTGCATGTAGACACTTAGAGCTTTTAGTTGGGTGATTCTAGATCATGCTTAGTTTTTATAAATTAGGAATGCTAAGGCATAGAAGATCAGAGCAGGATAGAGTGTGAGAGGTTTCTGGTTGGGAGCCTTCGGGCAGTTTTAAGGGCCATCAATTCTGATTATCTGGCCAAGTTTGTAAGTAATTATTTTGTTCCAGTTTGTATATATTGGTTGATTGAGAAATTGGTTGTTGAACTCTGAACTTAGAAGTTAAATCATATACATGTGATTTGATTCTGGTTATGGATTTAAAGGAAATCGAACAGATTGACTTGTGTATGGGCTGACAGTTAATTGAATAAACTGAAGATAATGAATATATTTTGAATTGCTGCAAATAGGTTGAAAATTCCCTATAGTGGTCAGGGAGCAACTAGTTGTAAGTGATGATGCATTAATTGTGTGTTAATTGAAAACCTTTCTCTCATGGTGAATACAATCCGTTGCGTACTGTTTGTTTAGACATTGTAAATTTAATTACTGTGGACCAATTCTACGATAGCGACATGGTTTCCGGGACAGAGTTCACTGTGTGTTACCAAATTCAACCCGTGCCATCAACTGTATATTAACAAAACTACGCTAAGGAAAGGCACAAGCATATCATAATAACGGGACAGAGTTTGCTGTCCAATAATTGTTTTGAATTACGTGTTATGTGAATTGACTGTCAACGCTGGACAGGTCAGCCATTTCCAGAGGAGTAAAAATCATGGATTGTGTATCTTTAGAAGGTTGGGGGCAGAGTATATGTGCCGGAGCAGTTTATTGTGGACAATAGCATGCGATTTATATAAACCTATGCACATGGTTGCATATATATAGGTATAACCAGCGTTAGTTCCGGAAAGAGGAGCGCATGGTTCAATGTTTTTCAACTGTGCGTATTACCAAGACTTGCGTGGAGAAGGATATATATAAGTCTGAGTATTAAAACCAATGGCGAAATTAATATGTTGATGCTGCGGGACTGTAATCAGTGGATGTGCATGCGCATATCAATTGTGTTTCATTGATTTATATGCTGCGGGTTTTTGTTTAATTCTTTCAGTTAATAGTGTATGTATATGTTATATTACATAAAGCTAGAGTGACTGTTTGTTTTGGTAACTGGAAGGCATTAATTTGTTGATATAAGGCGCATGTTTTTATGCATGAGTGCACAAGAAAAGATCTTGGTTTGCAGGCTAGCCAACCCTGCATCAAGTGGTATTAGAGCTGGAGCAACTCTTTTTAGGTTCAGCGTTTTGTTTTGTTAAATGCATGTGATGATTTTTCGGACTGATAAGTATTGATCTACAGGAATAGTGAAGAAATCTCAGTGAGAGGAAGGAGAAGCGAATGTGGCAGAACCTGAAGATTAAACAGAGGTTGAGTAAAGTTACAGATGGGAGAAGCCTACAGGAGCAGTAGAGGGTGCTCAAAAGGTTCCAGCAGAGGAACTATGATTACCAAAAGACCAGGTCCGGAGGGAAGGATTGGTGAGGTAAGTGGCAGCAAGAGAGCTTGCTGTGGCAGAGGCTTCATGCAACACATAGCTAAAGAACTTATGGCGATGGAGAAGGCTACTAAAAGTCATAAAGGAGACAGAGGAAGAGGTTCAGAGAAATGCCACAGAGATGAGATGACTGCAGGAGTTCGAGAAAGAGAGATTGCAGAAATAAAGGCACAATTACAGGTACTGGAAAAAGGGCTGCAAGACCAGGAAAAACAGAACGGAAAATGGCTCTTTCCACTCAAGGGAAAGAGAGTGATTTGGCGACAATTGCAGAGGAGGTTGAGGAAAATTCTCATTTCCTTGTTGAAAAAGGACTTAGAGTTCTTGCGCCAGAGTTGGAGTTTGAAAATCCCACATGCAGATATGTTAAAAGGAAAGTTCTCAAGAAAGTAGTCAAGACTAAAAAGTCTTGTGGTTTTAAAGCTGATGAATTGTGTATGTTTGCAGGTGTTGAGGAGGATGTGCCATCTTATGAAATTGTTACAGCACAAGAGGAAGTTCTTGTGGATGCGGAAGAAGTGAATCAGTCTGAAGCATGGATAAGGGAAGTAACAGTTGATACTGTTGAACATTTTGTCCAAACTGAGAGTTTATATGCATGTGATGAGATGGCAACAACAAAAAGATGGGATTGTGAAAGTATTGAAGATTGTACAAAAATCTTTTCAAAGGAGATGACAGATTTATGGCATGAGTTAAATGTTCTAGAGAAGAGACTAGAAGTACAGAGGATAAATATTCAGAATATAAAGGCAGAGATGAATGAAAATAAAGAGGTTCCAGAATACACATGCATTCTCAGAGAGGATGTTGCTGGGGATAGACTGAGTGATAATCTCAAGAATGATTGGGATCGGTACACTGAAATGCTGGCAGAAGGAAATAAGGCACTGAGGCCTTATGATTTTTATTCTAACAAGTGTTTTGTGAATGTAGGTATTGTTGCAGGTACTTGTGAATATTTGACTCAGTCAATCAATCAAATGAAGGGAGAAGAGGTTTTCGGTTCCAGAGGACAAGAGGGGATGGATGGTCGGGTGGCAGTCAGAACAGAAACAAGCATAGAGGCAAGACGTCAGCAGTATGAAGACTTATTAGACAAAGAAATTGGTTTAATCAGAAGAATAATGTTGAAAAGGTCTCAAAGGAAGACATTAGCAAGGAAGAGAAGCAGCAACAAAAGAAAGACAGTGGGAGATTACGAGAGCACAGTGAGTGGAGAGATGCAGCATAAAGTATGGAGACCTGGAGAAGAACAACGGACAAAAGCAGCGGCAAATGGAAACTTGCAGCACAAAGTATGGGATCCAGGCACATGATCAGGAGATCATGATTAATTTTAAGGTTGGGTGTATGATGCAGGAGCATCAAGACCCTCTTCATATGTAAATATGGAATAAAAAGGGGGGTGTGATTATTTTAAATATTTTGAGTGTTTTTTGGCATAAAAGAAATAGATGGGGATAAGGAAGGCTTTTCTATTCTAGAACAGGGAAAAAGATGGGAAAAAGCATCAAGATGCTTTTTACCCTGTGTATGCATTGCATGTAGACACTTAGAGATTTTACTTGGGTGATTCTAGATCATGCTTAGTTTTTATAAATTAGGAATGCTGAGGCATAGAAGATCAGAGTGGGATAGAGTGTGAGAGGTTTTTGGTTGGGAGCCTTCGGGCAGTTGTAAGGGCCATCAATTCTGATTATCTGGCCAAGTTTGTAAGTAATTATTTTTTTCCAGTTTGTATATATTGGTTGATTGAGAAATTGGTTGTTGAACTCTGAACTTAGAAGTTAAATCATATGCATGTGATTTGATTCTAGTTATGGATTTAAAGGTAATCGAACGGATTGACTTGTGTATGGGCTAACAGTTGATTGAATAAACCGAAGTTAATGAATATATTTTGAATTGCTACAAAGAGGTTGAAAATTCCGTATAGTGGTCAGGGAGCAACTAGTTGTAAGTGATGATGCATTAACTGTGTGTTAATTGAAAACCTTTCTCTCATGGTGAATACAATCCGTTACGTACTGTTTGTTTAGACAACGTAAATTTAATTACTGTGGACCGATTCTAAGACAGCGGCATGGTTTTCGGGACAGAGTTCACTGTGCGTTACCAAAACCAACCCGCGCCATCAACTGTATATTAACAAAACTGCGCTAAGGAAAGGCACAAGCATATCATAATAACGGGATGGAGTTTGCTGTCCAATAATTGTTTTGAATTACGTGTTGTGTGAATTGACTGTCAACGCTGGACAGGTCCGCCATTTCCGGAGGAGTAAAAATCGTGGCTTGTGTATCTTCAAAAGGTTGGGGGTAGAGTATATGTGCTGGAGCAGTTTATTGTGGACAATAACATGCGGTTTATATAAACCTGTGCACATGGTTGCATATATATAGGTATAACCAACGTTAGTTCCGGAAAGAGGAGCGCATGGTTCAATGTTTTTCAACTGTGCGTATTACCAAGACTTGCATGGAGAACGATATATATAAGTCTGAGTATTAAAACCAGTGGCGAAATTAATATGTTGATGCTGCGGGACTGTAATCAGTGGATGCGCATGCGCATATCAATTGTGTTGCATTTATTTATATGCTGCGGGTTTTTGTTTAATTCTTTTAGTTAATAGTGTATGTATATGTTATATTACATACAGCTAGAGTGATTGTTTGTTTTGGTAACTGGAAGGCATTAATTTGTTGATATAAGGCGCATGTTTTTATGCATGAGTGCACAAGAAAAGATCCTGGGTTGCAGGCTAGCTAGCCCTGCATCATTTACTTTCATGTTATATTGAAATGTTCTTTGCTTAACACAGAGTACGAGAATTGTTTAACATTTAATCAAACTTTCAATATGTTGTTCTAATAATATTTATGTTTGCTCCAAAGTCTGTCAAAAAGATATTTGTGATTCCTTTGTTTTACAGTTAGGTTATATTTATAGTAATATGGTCTATCAATTATCTCCTATTTCTGAGTTATAAAACAATTAATTCCACTATGTCCATTCAACTTGTCCATCATATATTCCAGGGTTTTCACACAAAAATGAGCCCTCTATTTTGTTTAATTGTTTAACGTACAAGTTAATGATAGCATCTGCAATCTAGAACCTTTAAAACCATTCTATATTACTTATTTATTATCCTGTAAGTCCATAGAAAAATATATAGACCAGTACTAAATATTTAAGGTTCTTTGTCTTCCTTACATGTTATCCTGCAAAAAATAATCATAATAAATAATAATAATAATAATACTTTTTGGAAAGTCTCTCCTCCTAGCCACAAATCTAGCAATCACATCCAGACTCTCCCCCAAGCAGTTTCAACCTTTCACGCCTGTATATCCAGTTACGGTTAGTACCATGGGCCTTTAGACTCCTGTCTAGCCTCAATCTCAGTAATATCCTTCTGAATGAATTGAGAAACCTTCCAAATTGTTTATTCCACCCAGCTCTAGGATATATTTTTTTGCTCTATTTACCCTCCCTATATTTCCCTTTTCAGGGAGAGGTAACTCTTTCTTGGTAAGCATTTATTTTAACTAAAACAAAACAGTTTTATTCTTGTTAAAGTAGTACTACCAATAATTTAGGTAACCATAAGGTAACCACAATAAATATTTCTTGGCCTTCCACCCTCAATCAATTAATGTTAAACATCAAAATGAATTAAAAATAAAATTAACATCTAGTGAAGATTCACTTAGTAATCTCAGTAATTTTAATGCAATTTTGGATTGTTACAGCGTAACTCATTTCATATGACAGTTGTTCATATTACGTTTTTTTTAGTTAATCAATTTCATTTAAAAAATAGAAGTGACAAAACTATTTTTAATGGATCAATGAAAAACCAAGGTTGGTTGAGTCATAATATACCTCCTCAATGAGATCACCATGTAGAATGCATTGCGGACATTCAAGTTTTTGAAACCTTGGTTCATTGGTGTTCCTCGTTTTGAGATAAATTCAAACCTTTGAATTGCCACTACCATTAAAAATGTTTTACAAAATTTAAATCCATACAATCTATCTAATAATTATAGACAATTAAATTAAAACACTTAAAGCCTATTCCAAAATAAACATATTGATGCTTTTGTTTAAATATAATCTTACAATTTAGAATAAAATTATAATCTATTAGTATTTTAAATGTGTTTTAAATATACAAATAGATTTAATGTTTTGAAAAATATTTATAGATATCCTTACTCCCTCGAGAAATGCTATATGATTTAGTGTGAGTGAGTTATTGGTAATGTTACATTTAAAAATAATAAAATAATATTTAATGATTTCTTAATAAATTTTGAAAAATAGTAATAAGAAGAAAAATCAATGGCAACCATAAATAATGTACTTTGATCTCTACTTTAATTTTACATCAAATTATTATAGAGACAAAATGGAAATGAAAGTAAAATAATTGTGGATAACAAATTACATAATTTTAATTTAATCATAAATAATCACTAGGTGGATGATAGAAATTTAGCATCCACAAACTATTTTACAAACTTTATAATATTCATAATAGTATGTACAAATTAAAAGTTGAGATTTATCTCTAAAGTAGTTAAGATCTTTTCTCCCTTTTCATTGGTTAATTAAAAGGATACCATATGAATCCATAGAGGGAGATGTTATAGAGAAGGGTGATGCTTCAGTACGTTGCATTACTACAACACATTTATTCCCTAAGAGGGAGGGTTGATTTCTGGTAGCATCAGATGTGCTCTAAATGAGGTATGGTTTTTTGTGCATGTGGCATTGATAGGTAATGGTATTGGCCTATGTTATTGTAGAAAATCTTATTTATGGATTAAGAATCTTCATGATAAAGTGGAGGTGAATATTCATTAGGGAGTGTTGATTTTTGGTAGCATCAAATCTACTCTAAATGAGTTTTGGTTTTTTGGGCATGTGGTATTCATAAGCTATGGTATTGGCCTATGGTATTGTAAGAAATCTTATTTATAGATTAAAAATATTTGTGATAAAGTGGAGGTGAATATTCATTTTTTAGAATCTTCTTACATGTTCTTATAATGAGTTGTCTTTAAGTGCCACCTTTTGGAAAGTTTTTTCGGTTTATTTTCTAATCTAATTTGTCTAGAATCACGATTCATTGAAGTCACAAGTTTGAAAGGTAAACTCTTCACAATCAAAGTGCACCAGGGGTTTTTGAAGGCGGTGAATCCGTATATGGAGTGAAAATCCTAGTTTAAACAACACAAATTAAGATTTGACCAAAAAAAACAATATATTAATTATTTTTAATAATAATAATAACAACAAAAAATAATAATTTAACTAATATTTATGAATATTTTATTTTCAACAATCTTAAGATTATCATAAATTAAGTTTTTTTGTGCTTATTATATAAATGTAAGAACTCATATTTTTGTTATCTATATTGTAAATGAGAATGTATATCAGATTAATCACATCATTAGGATTTGGTTGTGGGTTTCAAAACACTACAATCAGGGTCTAGAGTTAGCCATTAAGAAATTAGTTATAAAATTACTTAAACTAAAATTTAGTTATGAACTAGTTGTTATATATTAGCCATTATTATTTTAACAATAAAAATAATAAATAAAATTTAACTAAATTTCAATTAAAATATAAAATTTAAATTTAAAAATCAATTAAATAAAATTTTCAAAAATAGAAATATAAAGTCAATAAAAATAAAGTGAAAATAGGAAATTAAAAATATAGAATCATAAAGTTAAATTAAAATGTGAAATTAAAATATAAAATTTAATAAAATCAAAAATATAAAATAATAAAGTCAAATTAAAAATTTAATTAAAATTCAATTAAAATATAAAATGAATTAAAATTAAAATTCAAAGTTAGAAATATAAATGAATAAAAAATAAAATAAAAAGATGCAACTAATTAAAATAAAATTCAAATATAGTCATAAAGTCAATAAACCTTAAGGGGCCAAATTGTAAAGAGTAATCTTAAGAATAATATTAGTATTACGTTGTAAGGCATTCCTCTATGAAAAGAACTCCCCTAGCTGCCTCCCTGTCGTAATCTGTGCCATTCAATCTTTTGTTAGATGATTGAGTGATGATTACCCATTGATTTGAATTCAACGCATTAAATGTGGTTACTAACTGTCAACCGACTTGTTTAATTTTTTTATATGGATAATGTTTTTCTCCCTGACCAAGGTTGAAGAATGCTGAGGTTAAGGAAGGTCAAGGTTTAGCTCTTCAGTAGTCTCATTGTTGGCTTTTATTACCTTGGAGACTACTTTCTTCTTCCACTTAGGTTGTTCTCTGTCAAGGTTGTCATCTTCTTCATCAATTTTCTTTCTTTCTTCTTCCGCTCAGACTGCAACTTTCTTTCTCTTGGAACCCAATTTCCTCTTGTGCTTGGTGTACCCTTCATCATCTTCACTAGTTTTATTTCCCTTCTACATTGACATCTTCTTGGGCTAAGGTTGCTCTTCGACTCTGTGGAGGAGAACACATGAAATTGTTGGAGTTTTCGTCATGTTTGACTAAATCTAGTTTGAAATTTTATTCTAGGGTTTAACGAACTTTCCATTATCTATTAAATGGGACACAAGACATGTTTGTAGTTTTTTAGGCTTGATTGAATCATGGGAGAAATAACGATAGATTGAAAGAGAACTACAGTGCAAGTTGTGGGGGCTCTAGGGCGATGCTTTGATTTCACTAATGATTTCAGCTTATGTTGTGTAAGGGAAATCAAGGAGTAGACTAGTAGTTTTGGAGGAGAAGAGAAAGAAATATATGGTGATTATTGGAGGCTCATTGATACAAAGCGTGTCCACATACATCAAGCATGACAAGGGAGAACAAAATAGATTTAAGTCTAATATTTGGGAATTCAATTAGGTACCCTATCTTTGCTAAAAGTCATTCATGTTTATAAGAAATCCCCTTTTTAAGTTTAGATTTTGACATCCAGATGAAAACATACTTCCCAAATAGCCCAAATTTGAAAGCCTATAAAAAAAATATTAAAGTGACCAAATGGAATCTGTCCATCTCTAAATGCTACCGAGCTCCTAAAAAGTTCTTCCCAACCATCCTTTCTACATAAAGGAAACAACCTCGATATTAATATGATCAAAGAAGAAAATTGAAAAGAGGAGAATTTGAAATGTTTTAAGCTCGTTCGTTGACAGGACAAAATTTTGAACTAACAAGTTTGATTTTAGTTTTGAAACTTGATCTTCATCAAATGGACATGCTTTCATATATCAAACTTTCCTATGTGATAAATTGTTGTGGATTTTCCTTCTTTCAAGATTGTCTCTTAATTCTAGGTGTTTGTATCAATGTGTATTATACTCTGTACCTAATTCCAAACGACACTATTCTCTTACATTGCTATGATGTTTTTTCTTGTTTTTTTATGTTTTCCATACTATGACAGTTTCCTAGCTTGAGTTGGGATAACTGGAAAAATTGCATGTAAATGATGAAAGAAATGTCATAGTCGGGAACAACACGAGAAAAAAAAAAGGTATGATAGGTTGCTTTCTATCACTCTTAAATATAGAAGCTAAAGCCATCGTTTATTTGGTTGAAATGATTATAAATTGGTCTCCACCAATGAACTGACATCTACAACCTATTTCTAAGTTTCTTTCCTTTTTATTTGCATTGGTCTTATGGGCATATTATAGAGCGTTTAGGTATTTGTGGGGTAGAAGCTTTCCTGAAAACTTAAAATTTAATATATTTGGAGTGTAATATTGTGTGCTAATTCATAGAAGCACTACTCCATTGACCTGAATTATAATGTTGATAACATAGAAGTGAAGGTTCTAGAAATACCCTATATTCATCATGTTTTATAACTAGCAATAGAGAAAGCAACAATTCAAAAGGTTCAGATGTGCGTAAATAATCAGTTGTATTGGTCGATTAGAATTGTTATTCTCGTAGTATTCATTCTTAGGTGAGCTTGCTACGAAGGAGGATAGGCACCACTATTGGGATCCTGACCTTATATGAAAACATAACATGCATCAACAGGTGTATAAGCCCTAATTTTCAATCTCTTCTACGTGAAAGGCTTGATCTCTTCACCGGTTAGAATAAAATATCTAGCCAAGGTGTATTTAAACAATAAATCGATGTGTATCACATTTTTTAAGGGTCTGGCCAGCAAGTGTGATGGTCCATTCTACGAAACAGAGTGTGATAAAGCATAAGAATCATCTTGATTCATTCAAACAGTATTGAAGGAGTTTAGTTTATGAAGGAGAAAGAGCTCTGACTCAAGCCAACTTCTCTTCTCCTTGCAGAACGTATTAAGAGGGGAAATAGCTCATTGTAGGACCCTCCCTTTCTTTCGCTCTATAAATGAGAAGAGGTCAGGGCATCATACCATGCACAATCGGTAAGGCTAGCTGACATCCTGTTCTAGTTTCTTCTCCAAGAAAGGGCCTGCCCTGTCCACATACAAGAGTGTGTGTGAGGTGCATGGATACTTATTTGAGGATTCTGCTTTGGCTCTGCTGTGGAAGTGGAAATTCAGTTCAACAAAGATGAAAACAAAGTGAACAACCAATGTTATTTAGATCTAAACTCGCATCTCTAAGAATCAGTGGCTAATAGTTCGACTCAAGCAAGGAATAGAACTTGCTTCCCTCTTTAACTTACTAATGGAATTTCACTTTGTACCCTATGGTTTCTCTCAATAACAACCTTACCAAAGGTGAGGAAATCTATAGTTCCTAAGAGGATGTTGCACATGGTCAAGAAAGATAATATAGTCTAGCTATATGATGGGTCACCCAACAAGGAAAAAATAATTAAAGTGAACACCTTACAGGGCACAGAGAGACTGTAAATCTTGAATTTATATAACACAATTCCAAGGGTATACGCACTTCCTTGAATATGTTAGTGGCAACTATCATGGAAAATTGCGTGGCTAGAAATTAGCTTTGCCCCTTTACCATGAAAAAGAGTGGTGTTTGTTCATTCTAAGCTAGCATCAAAGAAACCCACTAATTTTGAAGCGCTGGATTCTTGTCAATGTGAAAATTATTCTTTGAAGTGCTTATATCATGATAAATGTTTATCATTTTCTTTATAGCAGGTTTGTAAGCAGTTTTAGGAAAGAACAAGGCTTTGGTGTGAAGGTTTGTGAAGAAAGAGGGTATTGATTTTCTAACATTGAAAATCCTCTAGTTGTCCATGCATTCAAATTTTATTGTCTAATGACTAAAAATATATCCAAGAAGAAGAAATAGGGTTACATCCAATTTTAAGCAAGTTGTAGCCAATGAATTAAAACATCTTATGCTTATAAGGCTCCTTGTATTCCTGTGACCAAAGAAGAAAATTGATAGTCTAGATATATGATGGGTCACCCAACAAGGTAAAAACACATAAGGTCAACAACTTGTAGGGCACACAAAGACTCAGAATCCTAAAATTATATATCAGACTCCCAAGGGTACACGCTTGAATATGTTAGTGGAAATTATCATAGGAAACTACAATAATAACACTATTTTTAGTGGCTAGAAAGTAGCTCTGCCCCTTTACCATGAAAGAGAGTGTTGTTTGTTCATTATGAGCCAAGATCAAAGAAACCCACTGATTATTCAACCACTAGATTCTTGTAAATGGTCAAAATAATATTCCAAGTGATTAGCATGATATATTTTTATCATTTTCTTTATTGTAGGTTTGTAAGCAGTTTTAGCAAAGAGCAAGGTTTTGATGTGAACGTTTGTGAAGAAAGAGGGTACCAATTTTCTGACATTGAAAATCTTGTGTCTATTAATGCATTTAACTTTTACTGTCTAATGAATATGAAATATATCCAACAAATAAAAATAGGGTTACATCCACTTTTAAGCAAGTTTTATCCCATGAATTAAAACATCTTATGGTTATAAGGCTCCTAGTATTGTGACCAAAGAAGAAAATTGATAGTCTAGCTATATGATGGATCACCCAACAAGGAAAAAACACATAAGGTAATCACCTTGTAGAGCACACAAAGACTCTGAATCGAGAATTTATATATCAGACTCTCAAGGGTACATGTACTCCCTTGAATATTTTTGTGTCATCTATCATGGAAAATTGCAATAATAACCCTATTTTTAGTGGCTAGAAAGTAGCTCTGCCCCTTTACCACAAAAGAGAGTGTTGTTTGTTTTTATGAGATAGGGTCAAATAAACCCACTGATTATTGAACCATTAGATTATTTTCAATCTACAAAATATTCTTTGAAGTGCTAATATCATGATAAATGTTTATCATTTTTTTATCATAGGTTTGTAAGCAGTTTTAGGAAAGAGCAAGGTATTGATGTGAAGGTTTGTGAAGAAAGAGGGTATAGATTTTCTAACATTAAAAATCCTTTGTTTGTTAATGCATTTACCTTTTATTGTCTAATGACTACGAAATATATCCAACAAAGATAAATAGGGTTATATCCACTTGTATCCCATGAATTAAAACCCTCTTCTTATAAGGCTCCTGGTATTACTATGACCAAAGAAGAAAATTGAAATGTGGAAAATTTGAAATGTTTCAAGCTCATTCTTTGACATGAAAATTTTTTGAACTAGCAAGTTTGATTTCAGTTTTGAACCTTGACCTTCCTCCAGTGGAAGTGCCTTCAAATATCAAATTTGCCTATGTGATAAATTGTTGGCGATTTTCCTTCTTTCAAGATTCTCTTAATTCATGGTGTTTGTATCAATGTGTATTATAATCAAGACCTAATTCCAAATGACAATATTGTCTTGCATTTCTATGATGTTTTTCTTGTTTTCTCTTTATGTTTTCCATACTGCGACAGTTTCCTAGCTTGAGTTGGCATAGCTGGAAAAAATTGCACATAAATGATGAAAGAATTGTCACAGTTGGGCACAATGTGGGTAAAACAAAAGGTATGATGAGTTGCTTTCCATCACTAATAAATACATAAGCTAAAGCTATCATTTGCTTGGCTCGAATGATTATAAATTGGTCTCCACCAATGAACTGATATTTGCAACCTGCTTATTTGGCTCAAATGATTATAAATTGGTCTCCACCAATGAACTAATATTTGCAACATGTTTGTAAGATGCTTTCATTTAGCTCTACCCTTTACCATCAAAGGGTGTTTTGTTTGTTCGTTATGAGCCAGGGTGAAAGAAACCCATTTATTATTGAACCATTGTATTCTTCTCAATGTGAAAAATATTATCTCAAGTGCTTATCATGAGAAATATTTATCATTTTCTTTACTGTAGGTTTGTGAGAAATTTTAGGAAAGAGTAAGGTTTTGATGTGATGGTTTGTGAAGAAAGAGGGTACCAATTTTTTGACATTGGAAATAATTTGTTTGTGAATGCATTTAACTTTTACTGTCTAATGACTATGAAATATATAAAACAAGTAGAAATCGGGTTACATCCACTTTTAAGAAAGTTGTATCCCATGAATTAGAACATCTTATGCTTAAAAGGCTCCTGACGTTGTGACCAAAGAATACAATTGAAAGTCTAGCTAAATGATGGGTGTGAGGAAATCTATATTTCCCAGGAGGATGTTGCACATGGTCAACATAGATAATATAATCTAGCTATATGATGGGTCACTGAACAAGGAAAAAACACTTAAGGTCAACACCTTGCAGGGCACACAAAAACTCTGAATTGCAAATTTATATATCAGACTCCCAAGAGTACATGCACTCACTTGAATATCTTAGTGGTAGCTATCACGAGAAACTATGTGGCTAGAAAGTAGCTCTACCCCTTTACCACGAAAGAGGGTGGTGTTTTTTCGTTATGAGCTAGTGCCAAAGAAACCCACTAATTACTGAACCATTGGATTTTTTTCAATGTGAAAAATATTTTTAGAAGTGCTTATATCATGATAAATGTTTATCATTTTCTTTACACCAGGTTTGTAAGCTGTTTTAGGAAAGAGAAAGGTTTTGATGTGAAGGCTTGTGAAGAAAGAGGGTATCATTTTTCTGACTCTGAAAATCCTCTATTTGTCAATGCATTTAACTTTTACTGTCTAATGACTATGAAAGATATCCAATAAAGAGAAATAGGGTTACATCCAATTTTAAGCAAGTTGTATCCAATGAATTAAAACATTTCTTGCTTATACGGCTGATTGTATTACTATGATGAAAGAAGAAAATTGATAGTCTAGCTATATGATGGGTCATGCAACAAGGAAAAAACACATAAGATCAACACCTTGTAGGGTGCACAAAGACTCAGAATTGTGCATTTATATATCAGACTCCCAAGGTTACATGCACTCCCTTGAATATGTCAGTAGCAAGTATCACAAGAAACTACAATAATAACCTTATTTTTAGTGGCTAGAAGGTAGCTCTACCCCTTTACCACGAAAGAGATTTTTCTTTGTTCATTACATGCCAGGGTCAAAGAAATCCACTGATTATTGAACCACTAGATTCTTGTCAATGTGAAAAATGGTATTTCAACTCCTTATCATGATAAATGTTTATCATTTTATGTACTGCAGGTTTGTAAGTAGTTGTAGGAAAGAGAAAGGTTTTGATGTGAAGGCTTCTAAAGAAAGAGGGTACCAATTTTCTGACATTGAAAATCCTGTGTTTGTTAATGCATTTAACTTTTATTGTCCAATGAATATGAAATATATCGAAAATAGGGTTACATCCACTTTTAAGCAAGTTGTATGTCATAAATTAAAACATCTTATGCTTATAAGGCTCCTGGTATTGCTACCAAAGAAGAAAATCAATAGTCTAGCTATATGATGAGTCACCCAACAAGGCAAAAAAACAAAATGTAAACACCTTGCAGAGCACACAAAGACTCTAAATCCTGAATTTATATATCAGACTCCAAAAGGTGCATGTACTCCCTTGAATATTTTAGTGTCATCTATCACAGGAAACTGCAATAATAA
Source organism: Pinus taeda (assembly GCA_000404065.3). Classification (NCBI taxonomy): domain Eukaryota; kingdom Viridiplantae; phylum Streptophyta; class Pinopsida; order Pinales; family Pinaceae; genus Pinus; species Pinus taeda. The sequence goes on along the minus strand of APFE030684513.1, from coordinate 10,078 downwards.
CCCTATTTTTAGTGGCTAGAAAGTAGATTTGCCCCTTTACCACAAAAGAGAGTGTTTCTTGTTTGTTATGAGCCAAGGTCAAGAAAACCCATTGATTATTGAACTACTAGATTCTTGTCAATGTGAAAAATATTCTTTGAAGTGCTTATATCATGATAAATGTTTATCATTTTCTTTACAATAGGTTTGTAAGTAGTTTTGGGAAAGAGGAAGGTTTTCATGTGATGGTTTGTGAAGAAAGAGTGTACCGATTTTATGACATTGAAAATCCTATGTTTCTCAATGCATTTACCTTTTAGTGTCTAATGACTTGAAATATATCCAACAAAGAGAAATATGGTTACATCCAATCTTAAGCAAGTTGTAGCCCATGAATTAAAACATCCTCTGCTTATAAGGCTCTCGGTATTACTGTGACCAAAGAAGAAAATTGAAAAGTGGAAAATTTGAAATGTTTCAAGCTCGCTCTTTGAGATGACAAAATTTTGAACTAGCAAGTTTGATTTTAGTTTGGAACCTTGATATTCATCTAATGGAAGTGCCTTCATATATCAAGTTTGCCTATGTGATAAATTGTTGGCGATTTTCCTTCTTTCAAGATTGTCTCTTAATTCTTGGTGTTTGTATCAATGTGTATTATATTCTATGCCTAATTCCAAATGACACTATTCTCTTGCAATTATATGATGTTTTTTCTTGTTTTTTCTTTATATTTTTCATACTATGGTAGTTTCCTAGCTTGAGTTGGCATTGCTGGAAAAATCGCATGTAAATTATGAAAGCATTGTCACAGTCAACAACAACGCGGGAAAAACAAAAGGTATGATGAGTTGCTTTCCATCGCTCTTAAATACATAAGCTAAATATATCATTTACTTGGCTCAATTGATTATAAATTGGCCTCCACCAATGAACTGATATTTGTAACTTGTTTATTTGGCTCAAATGATTATAAATTGGTCTCCACCAAAGAAACGATATTTGCAACCTGTTTGTAAGCTGCTCTCATTTAGCGTTGCCCCTTTACCATGAAAGAGAGTGTTGTTTGTTTGTTATGTGCTAGGGTTAAAGAAACCCATTGATTATTGAACCACTGGAATCTTGTCAATGTGAAAAATATTATTTCAAGTGCTTATCATGATAAATGTTTATAATTTTCTTTACTACAGGTTTGTCAGTAGTTTTAGGAAAGAGAAAGGTATTGATGTGAAAGTTTGTGAAGAAAGAGGGTACCAATTTTCTGACATTGAAAATCCTCTATTTGTCAATGCATTTAACTTTTACTGTCTAATGACTATGACATATAGACAACAAATATAAATAGGGTTACATCTGCTTTTAAGCAAGTTGTATCCCATGAATTAAAACATCTTATGCTTATAAGGCTCTCGGTGGTGTGACCAAAGAAATTTTTTTTTAGTCTTGCTATATGATGGGTCACCCAACAAGGGAAAAACACACAAGGTAAACACCTTGCAGAGCACACAAAGACTCTAAATCCTGAATTTATATATCAGACTCCCAAGGCTACTTGCACTCCCTTGAATATTTTAGTGGCATCTATCATGAGAAACTCCAATAATATCCCTATTTTTAATGGCTAGAAAGTAGCTCTGGCCCTTTACCACAAAATATAGTATTGTTTGTTTGTTATGAGCTAGGGTCAAAGAAACCCGTTGATTATTGAACCACTGGATTCTTCTCAATGTGAAAAATATTCTTTGAAGTTATTATATCGTGACAGATGTTTATCATTTTCTTTACAGTAGCTTTGTAAGCAGTTTTAGGAAAAAGCAAGGTTTTGATGTGAAGGTTTGTGAAGAAAGAGGGTACTGATTTTCTAACATTGAAAATCCTTTATTTGTCAATGCATATATCTTGTAGTGTCTAATGACTATGAAATATATCCAACAAAGAGAAATAAGGTTACATCCAATTTTAAGAAAGTTGTATCCCATGAATTAAAACATCTTATGCTTATAAGGCTCCTCGTATTACTGTGACCAAAGAAGAAAAATGAAAAATGGAAGATTTGAAATGTTTCGAGCTCATTCTTTGACATGATAGAATTTTGAACTAGCAAGTTTGATTGTAGTTTTGAATCTTGATCTTCATCCAATGGAATTGCCTTCCTATATCAAATTTGCTTATGTAATAAATTGTTGGCGATTTTCCTTCTTTCAAGATTGTCTCTTAATTCTTGGTGTTTGCATCAACGTGTATTATACTCTACACCTAATTCCAAATGAAACTATTCATGACACTATTCTCTTGCATTTCTGTGATGTTTTTTCTTGTTTTCCTTTTGTATTTTCCATACTATGACAATTCTTATTAATACCACAAGCCTAAAAAACATAACACACACACACACACAGACACACACACACACATATATAACTAAAAAAACCAAAATATTTTAGAAAAAAAATTCATCCTTACTTTATATATACTTTGGCATTTTAACCACTTTAACTACAATATTACATTT
>APFE030684512.1:1474-17766 GCA_000404065.3 Pinus taeda | reverse complement strand
AGTCTACTATTGATTCCTTTTATGAAAATAGAGGAGAGGAGAATCAAGAGGGCCAACCTGAGTCTTGCGCTCGATTCCCTCTCCTTCTTGATAGAGTTTTGCTGCTCGCTCTTTGTCTGCTTAACTTCAAAAGGACCTGTAGACTCACAACAACATACTACTATTAAAGAAACAAGGATCTAAATTCATAAATAATGCAGGATCATATGTACATTAACCATATACAAGCATATATAAACAAGTACACCAGGATATGGAAGGAAACAAGAATAGCTTTATTCAGATAAAAGTAGCATGAGGATTACAACCATGAGCAGTTCTGACCCAGCATCATCCTCCAGCTAAGAAGCCCTTCTTTCACCTCAAGCAAAGCAAAATCACCCAACACTGTGAATGTACACCATAATACCAACAACACTTCTCTATAGACTACAAAATTCCAGCCTCTGGATCTCTGTGATGAGGGATCCATATATAGATGATTACAGAGAGGTGATTCATCTTTCGGGATCTTGATTAGTGTCTTCTCTCTGATAGTTCCTACTTCCACTTGGAGAATGAAGATCTCTTACTCATCCCTGGTCGAAAATGGAGTGGCAAGTGTCATAGGGGAAGCTTCTGGAAGATTCCATGATCTTCCACCTCGCATTTTGGTCCCTGCCATTTGTCCATTCCTGACCATCACACCCTCTAGAGGAGAAAAACAATATGCATCACACCCTATACATTCGGAAGGTGATATGCATCGCACCCTCTGCATGGAGCTTTCAGTATGGTCCAGTTTTGACCATTTATGAGCAGTTTTCAGTGGAGAACTTCTGAGAGATGATGTAATCAGTTGACCTTGTTTCTTTAGGGAGTGAAGCAACCCTTTTAGGGACTTAAGAGCCCTCAGTGATGGACATTTTTTATTGGGGTTGAAGTGCCCAAAAATCTCTATAATAGTAGTCCACTTATTTCAGCAGCCACTTGACTGGCTTCATTGGCATTTTTATATTATTTGATTCAGCATAATTTTTAGTAATATAGATTAGGGAGTAGTGTACTAATAAGCTCAACACTGTAAGCATATTTTTCAAGAATTATTATCAGTTTTAGTTTCAGATAATAGTACAAATTTTAGTTCAGTGTGTATTTCAGATTTCAGTTTGCAAAATGGTTTTGGTTTCAGTTTAAGAGTTTCAGTCGCAGAGTTTTTTATGGCAGAATAGGTTGCAGATTTGGGATCAACCCAATGGATCAGGGTAGTAGTCTATGGTGTTCTTGGCATCTCACAAGGAGAGTTTCATCCCCAATTGGATCCACTGTTAGGGTCCTATAATGTTTTATAGGATCACTTTATTATAGCTAATCATTATTATGTTTGATATGTTGTAAATAATATTTCATCCTACAAATTGTTTCCAAAGTGACACCATGTACTAAGATTTGAGAAGATTTTTTGCATAACAATGTTTGGATCAGATCAAACTATAAGTGTTTCCATCAAAAAATTCTCGTAAGCATCTTTCTAACGGTATATCTTACGCTCAAGTCTGATTCCCATATTAAAAGATAGGCCAGAACAAAGTTTGCACTTCAAAAGAAGATAAAGGCTCAGAAACTATTTCTGCTACAGTTTTAAATTATATTCACATCTATCCTTTGTTAAAAACCCTTTCCCCATTATGAATGTGCAATGCGATTTAACTCTAGTTTGGACTCACATAATCACCACCTCATAGATTTATTCCATTATCCCTTCATTTTTTATAAATCGCAATTCGAGCCACATTTCCATGTTTTATTATAAACTCTAGCCTTAATCCATTTTCCCTTTGTTCATATTAATTCCCAAACTCTAGCCTTATCCCAAAAATCCATTTGATATATAAACTCTAGCCGCATTTCCATTTGTACTATACATTTGATTCTAGCTATTTTCCCATATCATTAAACATGCTCCCATAGTCTTTTGTAATACAATATGTTGTAATGTATTACAACGTAATACATTATATACAAACCCAATACCCTTGAGGCATAAATTGGTCCTGCATGCCACGTATCACCATATCGCATATCTCAAAGTCTCGCTCGCCTATAATGTAAAGTTTCTACCCTTCCGCCGATTGTGATAACCCCTCCCGGATGCGAAATGGCATAACCCACAATCTAATAAGATGTCAGGTCAACCCTGTTCAATCCCCCATGTAATACATAGCCCCCTCCCGATGCGATTGTGATTAAGTCTCGCCGATAAGTCCCGACTGCTGATAAGACCCAGCCGCCAATAAGTCCCCCACCAATTGCCCCCACCGGTTGTGATACCGCAATCAACGACCGCACCAACTTTAAGTCCCTCCCCACAAGGTCATCCTCTCGGTTACGATTGTGATACAATACATGCCCCTTTTCTGGACCTGCTAGGATTATTAATTAAATTTTAAAAAGGTTAGGATTCGGGTTTATGGTTAAGTCTCTCCGGATGCGTTAGTTCATATGTTGCAATTTGTTACATTTTAGGTCTGGGTCTGTGGTAAACACCCCCCGGATGCAATATATTATAAGTTGTAAGAACTCTGGACACCATATATCTCCACAATGGTATGATATTGTCCACTTTGGCCCTAAGCCCTCATGGATTTGCTCTTGGGCTTTACCCCAAAAGGCCTCATACCAATGGAGATATTTTTCCATCCTTATATACCCATGATCCTCCCCACTTCTATTCAATGTGGGACTTTGGTCGTATATCCAACAATCCTCCCCTCGAACAAAGGACCATCCAACCTCCCCTCAAACGATTATCCATTTGTCCACTCTCTACCAACCAGGATTCTACGCTCCAATGCGTTGGAAGCACACGCCTTACATGGAACACCACCTGCCTTGAGAGCTTGCTCTATCCCAGGTCAGCTCCTCTTCACCGTGTTGGGACCAGGACACATCCATGAATATTCTGGAGCACACCGCCTATCTAACCATGCTCATCCACGGATCCCATCGTGATATTACCAGGGCCCACCACCTTCGTTCGGCATTCCGAGGATTCATCCACTTGGCTAACTTCGAGGCATGGCTCTGATACCACTTGTAAGAACTCTGGACACCACATATCTCCACAATGGTATGATATTATCCACTTTGGCCCTAAGCCCTCATGGATTTACTCTTGGGCTTTACCCCAAAAGGCCCCATACCAATGGAGATATTTGTCCATCCTTATATACCCATGATCCTCCCCACTTCTAGTCATTGTGGGACTTTGGTCGTATATCCAACATAAGTTGTAATCTAAAGGGCTTTCAAGTCCAAGTTTATGGTCCCACTCCCGTGTACTACCTTCCTAGTTGTGATTCTATATAGCAGAAAAACCCGACCAGATGAGACATATGATATAAGGAATTTCAAGGGTTTTTCAAATCCATTTATTAGAAAAGTCCCATGTTATAATAAGAGCCCCAACCTTTCTGCAATTGCGATAAGAAAAAGGGTTTTGTGTTTATAAAAGTTCTTTATCTCTCAATGACCCAGATCAAACCTACCCAGATCAATGACAGAGGAAGACTTTAGATCCTCCAGAGATCCATTTCAAATTATTCAAGAGAGGGTCCGAACTCAAAGATACGTGTCATTCTCTCCATATTTCAAACCCGCCCCACTCTCATATATCACTGTAGCACCCCCCCCCTTCTAAAAAGCAGATTCCTTTGACTTTCAAACCCGGCTCCACCTCCACTTCATTTCCCAGCCTCCAGTCCTCAACTTCCACGTGGCCCCTCCTGACATCCATTCATAGTCTAAAAGAATTGGTCCCTCTGGCTGGATTTTAACAAAAAAACCAGAAGCAAAGGAAAAGAAGACAACGAGGACACATTCAACATATTTTAATAGGCAAGTGGGAAATGGATAGAGGACAACAAGATAAATACCATTGCACATTCAACAGCTATAGTCATCAAATAGAATGTAGTGAATAGTGGGAAAACGAGACACATCTGCCAGAAAGACAAACAACATTGATCATTTAAAGGCATAGTCACTGCTAGAACGCCCAAAAAACGAATCAACACTCAGTTGCCTAATATTTGTTAAACAGTCTAGTCTATTTTTATACTTTTGTAATAAATTCTTGAATTTTGTTTCAAGACATTTGTATAGATATTCGTAACAAGTCTTGATATTTTAAATCAAGATATTTTGTAACAAATTTATATAAATACTTCATGATTTGAAGTAATTGATGTTTCTTTTTATACAAAAGAACACTATTGTACATTGCTAAAGCATCAACGGATTTACCAGTAGTACAGAAAGATATTTCACAGGATTCTTGTGTCAAGTTGTTGTTGAAGTACCTCTATCATTCTGTGTGTTTATATTTCTCTGTTTATCAGACATATTTGTTTCTAAATATGAATTATTCAATAGATAATTCAAGGACAATTTTTTTTTAAATCTACACTCTGCTCCCATCTTTGAATAATTTCCATGTTTTCTACTAAATTTTAAAAATATAATTCAGGTAACAATGCTCTATATATAAAGTGAATATTAATATGTTCTTCCTTCCCCATCTCATAAACTAAGAGAATCCAATCAGTTTGGCTACCCTTCCCTATGAGATTTATCTATAAACACTGAAATTGATCTGTACTTTATGAAACAGACTCCATAGCCCAATGGTAATCTAGTTATCAACCAACCATTCAAATACAAATCAAACCTTAGACTTCCTAACTAGCCTAATATTCAATACAACAAAGTTAAATCCTAACTTCCCAACTTCCAAAGTAGGTTCGTGGTTACCTTTGTGATTTTCTTCTGCAACCTCAGAAAATAATAGAGCTATAACGAGAACTAAAGGACACGCATGGAAAACAAACATTAGCTTCATCAAATTGACTTTCAAGGCATTATGAAGCAGAAAATTGGGCATCTAATGGGAAGGATTGCACAATTTTCATTGGCAGAAGGGACTGGCTTCCTGTGGGAACTGTGCATTGTGAAATCCCAGTAGTCAGGGATGAAGCTTGTGGCTTGAGACGACTCAATGCACAATCCCTACCTAGGAAGTGACCGGGAGAGAGTGCGCATTGTGGAGTCTCAATGGCCAAGGTGACAGGCTAAGCCTTGGAACTGCATATGGTGCAGTTGGAGCTAGCCTATACTACACACTATGCAGTTCTAAAGGTGAAGCTTGTGTCTTGAGCCTCAGGATTGTGCAATAGCCAGCTAGGTAAGGCAAAATCTGGCCAAGGGAAGTATAGAACTACCCGGTGGAAGTGTGACAAATGAGCAGAAGTGAATGATGATGTGAACATGAGTGAAGAATTGACTTATTATGAATGAATCAATTTGGATCAACTATAGAAACTGATCAAATAGAAGGAAATCAAGTATGCGAGGAGAGTCATTGCAACGACGACGATCAATGTAAAAAATAGGAAAATTGATGTGACATTTGTGAAAGGAAAGAAATGACTTGAAACAACACCTCTACAAGCTAAAACAAATTGAAACACCACCAACCATGGAGACAAACAAGAAAAAAAACACTCACACAAGTGAAATGACAAAAAGTGACAGAAAAGGTGACAAAAGGTGATAAAAGAAAAACTCACCCGGAAAAGTGACAATACCCCACTGAAGGTTCCTTAATCTCTTAAAGAATGCTAGGTCTCTCATATTGAATGCTCAAATGATCTCTAGAGGTGGAAATTAACCAAATGTTGGGTGCGAGATCCCCCAAGGAAAGTTTTGGGGCTTAAAGCCCATATTTTGGCTAAAAAGTGTAAATCTGATGTAAAGACTCTACATTTTGTGAGCACAGAGCACGAAGTTGTAAATGATTCATAGGGTTGTCTACCCTCAATTTTGTAATGTAATGTCGGCTTTAGAGATCTACCCATGGTCCACGGACCATGGGATTGTATAACTAGAGTGAGGCTCTAAGTAGTTGAGACATAATCTATAAAAGTAGTGATCATGGAATAGAAGCATAGCATAAGATATAAGTGTAGGTCAAGTATTTGGGTCATAGAGTAGGAGAAGGCTCTACAGCTAAGTGTGTAGAGGCCTAGTAGCCCATAGCTGAGTTCGTGGACCCCTGCAGCTGAGTGCGCAAGGCGAGTCGAGTCTGTAACTATTGAAGCTTTAATAAAGAGAAGTTTTACATCCATTATGTGTATTTATTTCATGTTTTCTATATCAAATATATTGGGTATAAATTGCATTTCTGTGGTCTATATGGTGCGCGAACATATATAATTGTGTAGATTAAGTGAATGTGAGTTAAATTATCTGGTTACGCAAAGTTGACTAACATCTATAAGAGAATAATTAAGATACATGGTGTAACTTGGGGAAATAACACAGATCACTGCCATAGCAATGCAAAATCACCTTAGCCCCTGGGTTAGGGCTATACGAAGGACAATTATAATAGATCGCAAAGGTATCGTAGGTCAGAATAGTGCATGAAGTAACCTACGTGAAGGGAGGCAAAGTTGGACTAAATTGACCCCTCAGACATCTCAAGGGTGTGGAAACTTGGTTCCAACATCCCCCGATACTGCTTCGGTTGAGATTTTAGTCCACGCACCATGCACTGATGCTGATAGGGCCAGTACTGTAGGGATTTGTTTGTCTAATTAACTCTGAACCTGGGTCATGCCCCTTCAAGCCAACAAATCGTTTCGTTGCCGGGACTGAAATCTACATAGAGATGTCTGATGTCGTATCATTGGAATCCAACTAATAAGGAAGTTGAAAGCTGGTTGGAAAGAAGAATTCATGAGTTCGCGACGTAGGAGAATAGGAACTCACGACTAACAAAATAAGAGTGGTTAGACTGCTACATGTACATAAAGGTCCATGAAATCTTCTTCCTGTCTTTTCCTATTGAGTTGTACGAGTGGATCACAAAGTTAGTAGATAAACAAGGAAGGTAGAAACTCGACAATCCTATTGTGTGGACCCCAGAGTTAGTGCAAATGTTGGAAGCATTGGAGGATAAGATTGCACGCACCATTGATCATTGGCTCGGTTGGATTATAGGAGGATTCATTACTGAGTTCGCGGTTGACACCTCAGTTAGCTACAGTGAGGTAGAGCAATGCTTTCTGAAAGGACTGCTAGGTAAGTATGTAAAGTCCCTGAATACTTGGATTAAAATTTTATTGTGTGAAAATAGGGTTATGCAATTAGCTTGATGTTTGAGGCTACACGAAGTGGAAAAAATTACAAGAACAAAGGAAATAAGGGACTAGAAACTAGCCCCTTGATTTCACCTCTGCGAGGGGATGAGGTAGAACTCATGAAGGTCTCGCCACGATGTGTGATCCATATGATAAGGTAAATAATTCTATCAATACCACCCCCACCCACACCACCATCAGCTCCACTGCCTTCACCTCCATCTTCACCTATACCACCTCCACCACCACCGTGAGTCAATATGACAAGCACAATAAATTTGCTTGTGTTCAAGGGATTGGTAAATAAGGATCCAGACCAATTGTGGTTCATGGTAAGGGCCGTATGGGAAGTCCAGGGAGTTACAAATGACAATATAAAGAAATCGACACTGGTTAGCACCCTACAAGACCGTGCACCGACCTAATATATTAAGCACTCCAATGATAAACCAAATGAGAGAACCACAGATATCCAAGCATCACTAAATAGAGAATTTAGCAGGCCGAAGTCTCAAGCACAGTCAATCATTGGATTCAAAGAAATCATGATGCTACCAAACTAGATTCCTTGGGAGTTGGATCAGAGGTTGAAGTGTATGATTCATGAATCTAATATGAATCTAACGAATGGATAACATCACAAATGGTTTGTAGCATCGCTAACACCACATTAAAGGAGCACGCTATCGTAGTAGAGGTTAACCACTTAGGCAGAGGCCTTAGAGATCATGATGAGGCTTCATGAGACCCCAATGCAGGATCCTAACTTAGGAGTTCAACAGATCCACGCGCAATTGAAAAACTTATGCCATGAGATGCAGAGTCTGAAATAAGACAGGACAGCTCGACCAAAAGTAGAAGAAGAGGTGTGGTGCGTAAAATTCAAGGGTCAGGGTCATGATAAGGACCACTGCCCGGTGTTTGCAAATTACCTCGCAGGAGAAGGACCGATGCCATTAAGGCTGGAAGCGCAAACAGGACCTAGCGTAGCACCTGCTTTGTGGTGCTCAATTTGTCAGATAGGTGGAAAGCATGCTACAGACAACTGCCATTTGCTATAGAAGTACATTCAGAATTCTCAACAGTTGTTCTATAGTTTTTGTAGGTCAGTGGGACACGATGAGTGCACTTGTAGAAGATATGAGATAATGATGGATAGAACTCCCACCTATACAGTTCAGGCCAAATTACGGCCCCTAGACTAGAATGCAGGAGCAGCGTGAATAGGATTTTAGGGGCTCAGACGAGGTCGAGGCAGAGGAGGACCTAGAAGAGGTCGCGGTCAGTTGATATGCTATAATTGTGGAGGGCTATGACATTATGCCCATGATTGTATGGACCCAATAAGAACATGATGTTTATATTGCACCTTGTTTGATCATGAGATGGAAGATTTTCCTACACTAATAGCTAGGATATGTGACAAAGGAGAACTACCTTCTCCCTAGACTCAAAACCTGCAGATGATGAGGTCTGAGCCACACGAGGAAGATCCAAATGAGAAAATTGTGCTCTCAAGTGGAATCACGATAGGAGATGACAAAGGCAAACAACCAGAGGATAGTACTTGTGTTTGCAAAGCCCCAGCGAAAGAAGTGCACTTGGGAAACCTTCATGAAAGCCAAGAAGAGCTTCGCTGAGGCCTCAACTTCATGAAGCAAAGATAGACCGGAACTGGAGATGGATCCATCCATGCTCACAACGTTCTTGGAAAGATGTATGAAGTTATTGCACGACAGTAAAGTTGTAAAAGGATTACAAGAACTCATTAATGGATGCGTTGGGACTATGCCAGGAGAACCACATGTAGTCCAGAATATTGGAAAGCATAAGGCAAGAACGGGAAGAGAAATGAGGTTGACCATGCAAATTGGAGAATATGAAATGGACCAAGTAATTCTAGATTTAGGATCGGATGCGAATGTTCTGCCGAAGCAGACATGGGAGCGAATGGGGAGACCTATGCTACAATGGTCTCCTATTCAGCTGCGAATGGAGAACCAGCAGAAGATAATACCCATGGGGCGATTGCAGGGAATCACTGTGGATATTGAGGGAGCAAGCGCGCTAGCAGACTTTGAAGTGATAGAGATTGTTGATGACATCAATCCCTACCCTGCACTCTTAGGAATTGATTGGGCCACTGACATGAACGAGGTGACTAATCTGAAGAAGCACAAGATGATTTTTTAAAAGAAATCACTAAGCGTAGTTATAACTCTAGAACCTACTGAAGGGTCGCACTATACAAAGTTGGTGCGCGACTATGAAAGCGGTGATGATTTGGACTGCATCTATAAGATAATAGCGTGAAACCAAGACTGGGTGAATCCCACAATGGATGGACGACTTCCATGGGAGTGCGAGAGCTCTTGTACTTTGGATTCGGATGAGGAAACAGAGTGATGGAAAAATCGGTTACATGAGGTGACCACACTGAATTGTAATATGATGATAAGGTTGGTGCATTGTGTATCTACAAAAGTAAGAGACTTGCCTACTTATGACGGCCTAAGTGAGGTAGATACCTTCGTGAATAAATTTGAAAGAGAGGTGTCAGAAAAGAAACGCTTCCAGGCCTTGAATTCGGTATTGCGGGCTATGCCCGCGAGGTGGTGGGGTATGCATAAAGGGAGCTTTAACGATTAGTGCAAGTGTAGGGGAATGATGTGCTTATAATTTTGGAATCCTAGTGTGCGATTGACAAATAAGTACAATGGACAGGATGATCCTCACGTGCATATGGCCAAATGGATTCAAGCCTATGGGGAAAAGCCACAGCTTGAGTGGGTACACATGTTCTATCATACCTTCGATGTTATACCAATGAATTGGTTCATAGAAATTGAGCTCCACCACAAGACAAGTGAATGGGATGTGTTATCACTCAGGTTGTCCCTAGGCTCCTGATAGGGATATGGCCGAGGTAACCACAAACCAATCTTTGGATTGCAGGTTCTAGCCCACCTGCAATCGGAGAGGGCTCTCTCCTTATGATTCAACTTCTGTTGATGATTTTAGGCTAGCTTTCTGGCTTCAAGGGAATGTTGTTTGTGATTGGAAGGAAGGTAGGATTCTCGAACAAAGAGGCAAGGTAAGGAGTGATAAGTTTCGGACCATTGGGCATGGAGTCACAGATTGAGGCTTACGAGCGTTTTCTTGGTCACAAGGGGATACAGAGCGGGATAGCCACACAGGATACAATTATCGGTCTGCTGAAAGTATGGAATGAACATCAGGGATGAAAGGCAAAGGAGAATCATTTCATCATGCTGAAACAGAGGAGAAATAGATGAATGGGATCCAGGAGCAATTAAGAATTCCTAAACATGCACTCATATGTGAAAGAAACAGCGTAAACAAGATCATTTAAGTATACATGTTCATAACTATTTCTGAAGAAAACATCGAGAAATGCAGAAATTGAGCTTAAGGTGTAATGAAACAAATCTTAAGCTATTCTTTTTTCCTGCAATTTAGATGGCAGAATGGTGGTAAAAAACATAAAAGCAAACAGAGGACAGAAACACTTATTGAATCATGTAGAAGCACAGGAATTCCGTAATCATTCCTTGGCCAAGAGAAAACATCAAGTAGTTCCGCAATCCATGCTTTTAGTAATCTTTGATTATGGAAATTATGACAGTTACAGTGCGAGTCTCTATTCGGAGAAAATGCTGGAAAAGAAAACTGACCAACTACTACTACCAACCAACCAACCCCTCACAACATTGTTCAGGGTGGTATTTATAAGCAAAATATCGGAAAGACATCATTACAACCGACCTAAACAGGTCTACTAGAAAACTCTTCAAAAATCTAAGTGTTGCTGGAATTAAATGCAAGTAAATCTTTTTGGCTGCGCTGGGGGCAGCTGAATCAGAAAAGGTGACAATGTGGCCCTTGGGGGCTAGACGTGGTGCTACTGGAATAATTGTGCTTCCGGAATTGTAGTTCTGCTCTGGTGTGAGTTAAATGTGAAATAATTATGATTTGAGAGTTTCAAGTGGCTTCGCCCTCTTTTCATGAATCTGCTGGAAGATATTAAATGTTCTCCTGCTTTGGGCCGCTGCTCAAGATTTTCACTGATACTCTTTGCCGCTACATTGATGGCTTCCACCGTCAACTGATACACTTTGACACGCTTGACGCCTGATGATTTGATCAGATACACTTTAAACTCTGTCTATGATCTGCTGTTGTCTTTAAACCGGATCATTTTGGCACGATCGGGCGATTTTCGGGCTTTTCGGCGCACAAGGGGCTAAGAAATCAAAAGATTCCCCAAATATTCCTCAAAACGGCCTATTTTCCGTAGCGATGCACGATTAGCGCTTTGCGCTAATCGCGCATCGAAAACTGCCTCTGTTTCTTGTTATGGAGTTCTGAAGTGTGATTTTTCTTCCTGCGCGAAGTTTCGGCTTTCTGGCTGCTGACGTCAGCTGTGGTGGGTCCCCGGTACGGAATGGCATGGCGAGGTGCTGATGTTGGGGGTAATGCGAAGAAGTAGCTCCGATGCGATCGCAATATCGCATCAGCGAGGAACGGAGGGTGCTTGAGTTGGGCATTCGGTGCTTGCGACCGTCGACCGCCGATATCACGAATTCGCGTCGGGTGATGACGAATGGGTCATAACTTGCATGGAGGGGAAAGTGCGATCTTGCGATGCAATCTGGCTGTAAGGTTCTGCGGAGTGTAAGGTTTGGGAGGAAAAAGCAGGTAGGTTGGTGTGAAGGGCATTTTGAGGTTTCGGAAGGGGTCCGATTATCTGCCAGGGATTTTATACTCTGGAAGGAGTCCATCGTATCTGTGAAATGGTTTGGAGGTTAAGGGTTCTTGCTAAGTTTCAGATAAACTGAGCAATTCCTGGGGGTGCTTATGGTTATTTTTCAACCAGGGGGAGGGATATTACGTAGGGGAAATTTACTTAATATTAATAGGGGAACGGGAAGAATCGGGAGCTAAATAATAATGTTAGTGGTTAATATGGAGGTGGTAAGAAAGCGCTAAGTTCCGGAGAGCTTAGGCTGTTATAAGAGGGGTAGAACCATGCTTTAGAGAAAGTATGGAACAACTTTGAGTGAAGCAGATCTTTAATCAAGCTAGTGTTATGAAAATGATGGAGCTTAAGAGGAGTCAAGCAGATCTTGAGCTCTTTGGGGAAGTTAGTTAAAAATTAGGAAAACAGACAAGGGGAGTTAGTTATACCTCTTTTGAGCTTCTCACATAGAATTTCTTGCTGATTGTGTCCTAAATGAGATGGCACCTGAATATCTGGAACTGATTAGCAATTAGGATTCAGCAACCTCAGAACTACCTACCCAGCCTACTTACCTAGCATTATTTCTTCTTTTGATTTGGGTGCATTTAGACTTGCAAACCCATCATTCATTTTTCTTTTGATGCTTTCCTATCTACATACTACCCTTATTTCTTCCAAGGGCCCAGATTAAGCTGTTGGGCTCCTCTATTTCTCTACCTATCTAAGAATCTGCTAAGATTAAGCTGTTTGGACAGATTTATATTCTCTATATTCTAAAACAGGAAATTCAAACCTAGGGAGACCAAGATTAAGCTGTTTGGACCTCCCTTTAACTGAATATTGGCGATACCGGGATAACTTTACAAAATTTGGAAGGCAATTGAATGAACTTGGAGTAGCCTTCTTCGCTTGGAGACTGTTAAGCAAATATGGAGCATTGTAGCATGCAAAGTACGACATATTTGGCCTGTAAAATGTCAATCATGAAATATGAATAACCTACTGCAGCAGGAAGCTAACAGTGGCTCCACTTGGGGATGGCTTCTCCTTGCGAGAAGCCAAGAACAGCAGGTCAGAATGCCTTAGTCATTTAGTTGTTGCTGTTTTTTGCAAAATCGTCTTCTCCGGCTGCCTTATTTCTCCTACCTACCTACCTTAACCAGCACGTACTTTGCCGTTAGGTTAGGTCAAATAACCAGTGCAGCCACTTAAGCAACTAAAAAACAAGATGAACTTGTTGACTGATGGTCTCTGAACTTGAAAGCATCATTCAGTTATGTGCCCTCATAATCAAACTTGTGGCACATAACGGTTGTTGTTGATGTATTTGGTCTTCACTGAGAAAGCATGCTAAAGAACTTGCGTCAAGCAGAAGTTCCATGTAGTCTGCAATAGGATCAATAAAATTATCATGTGAGAGAACTTTTCTGGATTTTCTTGGTCTGATGGAACAACTGCATCCTCGGTAATCAGCCTAGCAGCTACTCCTTCTGTCTCTGTCTGGAAAATAGAATCATAGAGAATCTGTAAGTCAGCAAGTAGCGCTATTTCCTCTTGAGTTGGGGAAGGGAGACTTCGGCATGAGTTCGGGTCTTCTTGGTTAGATGGAACAGTTGCATCTTCGGTAATAAGCCTAGCAGCTAGTCCTTCTTTCTCTGTCTTGAAAATAGAATCATACAGAATCTGTAAGTCAGCAGGTAACAGTATTTCCTCCTGAGTTGGGGAAGGGAGACTTCGGCATGATTCTGGGTCTTCTTGGTCAGATGGAATAGTTGCATCTTCGGTAATAAGCCTAGCAGCTAGTCCTTCTGTCTTTGCCTTGAAACCCAGATCATACTCAAACTATAATTCAGGAGATAGCACTATTTCCCTGTGGACTGGGGGGGGAAGATTTTGGTAAAATTCTCTAGGGTCACGGAAATTGTATGATTGTATCTGAGCTTCCAAGAGTTCAATTTCATTCTCATATTTTTCAACAACTAACTCAAGGAAAAGTTTATTCTGGCCACCTACTATTTTTGACAATACTGCTCTAAAATTTTCTTCATTAAGCTCAAATTCTGATAAAATTTCTCTGAATTCATCTAAAGCTTCATCAAATGGAAGATCTTCCCAGAACTCGGTCATTCTCTCTCCTTGTTAATACTTGGGAACATGGAGTATTTGGCTGTAAAATTGGTTCGTGCCTCAGTGGAGCCTTTGATTGAAATTGAAGTGGAGTCACCAGGTGGATGCTTAGACTTTGAAGTGCCTGATCTCTGTCAACCATCAAAGACCAGAACTAAGCGTGACAAGCTCTGAAGAACAGGAGCACTTTCTCTAGTGGGGTTTACAAAAATGAACAAAGCGCTTGAATCCCCAATGGAGAACACAGGTACAGGTCGATCGAGGCTTTTATACGTTGGTTTCTTCCTCTGTAGAGCTGTAGACTGGTTTAATTAATTTATCTGAGGGAAAGCTCCCCAGTGGAGTCGCCATTATGTTATCACTCAGGTTGTCCCTAGGCTCCTTATAGGGATACGGCCGAGGTAACCACAAACCAATCTTTGGATTGCAGGTTCTAGTCCACCTGCAATCAGAGAGGGCTCTCTCTTAATAATTTAGCTTTGTTGATGATGATTTTAGGCTAGTTATTGGGTTCAAGGGGTTTTGTTTGTGTTTGGGTGGTGTTTGGATGGAAGGAGGATGCTTTCAAGTAAAGAGGCAAGGCATAGTATGAGAAGTTTCAAACCATTTGGCATGGAGTCATGGATGAAAACTGCTGGTGCATTTTCTTGGTCACAAGAGGAAAGAGGGGCAAGCTAGCTGTTCATGAAACAAAACTTTAGGTTACATGAAGATGGATTTCAGGCTAAGGAATGAGAGGCAACAAAGAATCTCTCAAACAGGTTAGCAGAGGGAATATAAACGAGCCATATCTGGGAGCAGTTAAGAATTCCCAGGTAACAGTCATTTATATGTGAGGTAGAGCAAACATGAGCCATAAGGAGTTCATATTTATGCCTAAATCAAAAGGAAAACATTAAGAAGCCACAGAAACTAAGCATAGAGTGTAGGTAAGCAAATTCTAAACTAGACTTTTGTTCTGCAACTTAAGCATATGTGAAATTGAAAACAAAAGAGGTAAGGAATACTTATTGATTCATAAAACAACACAGGAGTTCCCTCATTCAATCTTCAGAAACATTAACAACACATCAGACAGTTCATTCTCCAAGCTCGTAAGCAATCTTTGATTATAGAAATTCTCAGATATACAGTGCGAGTCTCTCCTTCAGCAAAACATCCAACCAACAACAAACAACCAACCAACCCTTATTACATTGTTCAGGGTTTTATATATAGGGTAAATATCCAAAAATATTTATTACAGCCGACCTAACAGGTCAGCGGGAAAAAGATTTTTAAACCTAAACTTGTGCTGAAATTAAATGCAACTAAATATCTTTTGAGCTGCGCCAGAGGCAGCTGGATCAAAATGAATTAATATGGTGTCCTTGGTGACTTGGTGCATTGCTTCTGCAATAACTGTGCTCTGAGTTTTGGTCCACTGATCTTTATGTGACTTTGATGTGCAGTAACTGTGATTTGAGTGCCCCTAAATGGCCTTTACTGTTTCTTTGACTTTGCTGGATGGCTCTTTAATCTTTTCCTGCTTCGGGCCGCTGATAGATCTTCACTGATACACTTTACCACATCCTGATACTCTTTGACATTAATTTTGGCTTCACTTTTGCTCTGGTACACTTTGATACTTGAATCGGGACATCTCTCTTTTTGCTGATATGCTAAAAACGATTAAATCAAGCCTTTTCTGCCCTTTTCGGCGCAAAAACAACTGTGGAATCAAAAGAATCCCCAAAGATTCCCCATTTTGGCTAATTTCCCGTAGCGATGTGTGATTAGCGCTAATCGCGCATCGAAAACTTCCCCTGTTTTTCATTCTGGCTTCCGAAGCTTTGATTTTGCACTTGCGCATTTTTTTGACGGGTGACGTCAGCGATATGGCGGATGACGTCAGCGGTACGGCAGATGACGTCAGCATGATGTCAGCAGTGGGACCCCTTTGTACGGTGATGTCGCCAACATGATGACGTCAGCATGGTGACGTGGCAGTACGACAAGGTGATGACGTGGCAGTACGGTGGCAGGTCGGCGCAAGCAGGAAGGGGTGAGGTGGCGATGATGTGGCGAGGTGACGCGGTAGGGTGACGCGGTGTTTACGTCACACAAGGGGAGGGCAGTTTCTGGTTTCGGGCACACTGCTTTTGCGCATGGGCGGTATTGGCAGGGGGGGCTCCGCCACAGCTGGGAGGGCGACGCATGACGGGAGTATGACGACAAAACCG
>APFE030684488.1:0-36189 GCA_000404065.3 Pinus taeda | reverse complement strand
ACAATAACAGAACAGAACCTAGAACATCTTATCAACAGAAAAATTCAACCAACAGAAGATCTTAACACAGATACGCGATTTTTCTTTTTACTGGCCTGCGTTGCTACGCACTTCACCCTCTGTCTCTCTGCGTATACCCGCAGAGCTCCTTCTGATGGACAGCGTGGCCACGCACTACTCCTTTCACTGATCTGCGTACAGCACGCACCCAATGGCACTATCGCGCCGCGTACTTCCCATGAGATACGCACTCAAAAGAATAATCGCGCCGCGTACTGCTACAGAGGGCACGCATCTGAACCACTGTTGCCCTGCATACCTACGCACTGATCCTTCGGCGCCTCTGCGTACCCACGCACAGAACCTTCGGTGCCTCTGTGTACCCACGCGCTGAACCTTCGGCACCTCTGCGTACCCACGCACTGAACCTTCGGCGCCTCTGCGTACCTTGGACTAGGGCTGAAATAACCTCAGATGCTCAGATCTAAACTTGTGCTCAAGAGATCACCCTTCGCAGATTCGCTTCTAACTTCTCCTTTATAAATCAATCTTTTAAGAGCCGAGAACCCAATAAATCAGATCTTAAGATATTCAAATACACAAAAGATGCTCAGGCCAAATGATCTCCTTTGCTTTCTTTATATAAGCTAGTTCTTCCTCAAATCAAGGATCATGGGGCTCAATAAAAATAATAAAATAAACAATACCACGGACCAAAACCATGATAACCCAATACTGTTGGCTAAATACCATGAGAAACCCACGTGTGGGCGCTTAACTGTCTTGGAATGTGTGCACTGGGGTACGCACCTCATGGATGGGTAATCCGCGTATTAGGACGCGGTCCCTGCATGGCATGCCTGCGGGTAGGCACCTCCTGAACTGTTCTCCTGCGTACTTCTTTATTTTTATCAAAATGAGAGCCATGCCATGGGTGTTGCCATCAAGTACAACATCTGAACCATATAATCATACCAGAACCATAATGCCAACATGTAAAAGAAAAGAAAAAGGTTTTGATAAGGATTTTCCAGCTTAAGTGCACCATAATAAAGAGAAGTAAAAATGGTAGGATGAGTAGGTGGGTAAGTAGAAGAATGGATGCAGAATTGTGATGATTATTAGATAAAATCATGTTAATCACCTTCATCATCAAAGTTCCAAATATGGATAATAATTGGGCATGTATCAAATCCACAAAGTCAAATTGATTAACCTCCTTCACTCATTACACTTCACTTAACTAATTTCCAAGAAAAGTCTTAAGTACCTAAAATATTAAGTCAAAGGAGCTGAGAGCATTTCTCTGACTTCTGGAGAGACCAGACTCTCGACCTAATGACTTATAGATCTTAAGTACAAAAAATCCCCTCATAAACATTTACCCCTCTTCACTCCCCCTCATTCCCCTCATAAAACCCCTTTTCCTAATGTTTACTCTATTTTCCTAAGGGAAAGCAATTACTCCCATGTAAAGCCATTTTCCTAAAAAACCCTCAAAAATTACCTTTTTAGCCTCAGTTACAATATGTTTATGAAAAGAAAATGAATTAAATACATTACACTTAGCACTAAAAACCCATTCTCCACAATCTTCATATTAATTTCTAACACTTAAATATGTATTAAATCCCAAAAAAAATATAAACCGTTCCCGTAAAAATATCAATAAAACCCTTATATTAATACCCTGCCCCGAAAGTTTGAAATATAAACTTTATGAATAAAACCCGATATAATTAATCAATCCATGGTTAATTACAAGTCAAACCATCCGCCAATGAAATCACCCCTGATGCCCTTAATCCACAATAATCTGTGATTAATTAAAACCCGCCACTTTTAAACCCTCGCTAGCCCCCCCCACTACCGTTCGTGCATCTTCATGAACCTACCACCACCCGATCCTCCCTCATCAAATCTAATGATCATTGTTGATTTCACAAGGCCTGTGAAGACCAACCTTTACCCGCCCAATACGGGTGGTTTCCTGTTGGGCCCCAATGCTACATGGCACCCGATGAATGGCATCGGCTAGCCTCCCCCCAATATCGCCAAGCACCCAATAGCTGTGCGAAACAAACCACTTACCACCTACCCACTATTCGACAAACCATCTATTGTTCAGTTTGCACCATATTTTAAAAGTTTGCCCGTTAAAGTTCAAACCCCAAGAACCCAGGTTTTCTCGCCCTTCGCCCATTCTACTGTGTAAACTTATGAAACCCTTTTGCTCCACTTGAAGCCTCTGCTAACCAATTCAAGCATGGTTTACCTCCTGAAATCACTTTGGACTCACTCTATAGACATATAAAGCTTGATAAATCCATTAATGGCCCTCCTTGTCAACCCAACATTTTCCTAATAGTTTTTTTTATTTTATAGGCGATCAGAAGACCATAGCCTTCGATAACTAGTCTTAATACTAGTCATAAGGCCTGTTTGCTCCGAGATTGTTATCAAATCTATTCAAACAAAGATGGAAAATAAAACATACAGTTAAAAGACAAGTAGAGGAAACATGAAATTAAATGATTTACTGTTGAAATAGACAGTAAAAAACCTAAAATATACAGTGAAAGTAAAAGGACACAGTGAAGAACAGTCAAAGTGTATCAGGGTTAATGGGTATCAGATTGAAGACCAAGTCAAGTAAAGCAGCTAGCATCAAGACAAATATCAGGGAAGACAGTTACAAAGCATACATATTCATGTCAAAGTGAAGACATATGAAAAAACAGAGCGGTAAAAGTAAACAGTAAAAGTAAATAGTAAAAGTAAACAGTAAAAGTACACAGTAAAAGTAAACATGGAGGCAGTAAGGGTTAAACAGAGATGAAAACACTTTCACCAGATTCATGTCAAAGTGACGACAGATGAAAAAACAGAGCGGTAAAAGTAAACAGTAAAAGTACACAGTAAAAGTAAACATGGAGGCAGTAAGGGTTAAACAGAGATGAAAAGACTTTCACCAGAAATAATGAATTTTATCCAAAGTAAAAGTGAAAAACAATTAAAAAAAATTAAGGTTAAAAGATGAAATCAGAGCAGAAATGGTACATTCTTAAAAAATTTCCTTTTTAATTCGTAGTTTTTCAGAAACTATTGTGGCCAAGGAGAGATGTATTTTGAGATACTGGAGGAGGTTTTTGTTCCTAAAAGGCTAATCTACAAAAACCTATCTCACGTTTTACACAGGTATTTCCAAAAGAGATATAAGTGCGTATCTTTAGAGCTTAGTATTTGGACTGTGCAAAGTCCTGTTTTTGACAGTTGTTTGCAGAGGCTATTGTGAATAGCTGGAGCTTAATTTTTGGAAACGGAGAGAGTTTTATCTCAGTAACATATTTATCTACAATAACCTCTTTCGCTTTTTACATATATATCTGGGATTGAGATATATAAGCGTATCATTGGACCCTAAGTTTGCAAAATGTCTGGGGCAGAATGCACAAAGGAAGGAGGCAGTTAGTAACTTGGAAGCCTCATCATCACTTAAGACTTGCTATCAAATTTGAATTTCTCTTCTTTGTCACCATAAATCCATAAACATAGTGCCAAATAGATTCATTAGTTTTGAGTGTCCTTTATTTAAGTCCTATTAATGTAAACAGTTTGAGATATTTGTAAAACCAATTTTGATATTTGTTCAAGATATTTCAGTTTAGAATTAGTATAAATACTTCTTCATTTGAAGTATTTTGGGTGGATTCAAAGACATTTCTATAAACATTTCATATCAAGTTAAGGAGCTATTGTAATCAATACTGGATTGGTCTGCTGGATCATAGAATAAAGTTAAAGACATTTCACAGGATTCTTGTGCACAATGGAAATCAAATAAGTATTATCTCTTCATGTTTATTATTGTTTTCTCTTCATGTTTATAAATATTCACATGTGTCTCTATGAAATCTAAATGGTAAACAAGGAATGATATTTCAGAATTACCTTTAATGCTCTCTGTCTTGACTGTTTACTTTCTCATTGTTTTCTGTTAAACTATCTTATTCTGGGAATTCTTAATTGCTCCCTTACTTCCGTAGTTTCCTTCCTTAGGTCCATAGTAAAGGATTCTTAGTTTCCCTTTACTACTGACCTCATTCTATTTTTCATATTGATCCTGGTTTAAGGATTCTTCATTACCCTTTCATCTTATTTAGGACTACCTCATCCATTTGAACCTAAAGATTTCCCTTTTGCTTTGCTAGCCTGCCCTGTGAACTCTTCCCTTAGTGATTGATCTAATCCAGTTAAACCATACTTTGATTGACTCCATAGACCAATGGCTTGAAAGTCTTTCTCTGTCCATCTGTTCCTAGGATTCCACCACCCAACCAAAATCAAAACCTTATGAACACTAAGAACTAGCCTAAAATCTCACCAAAATAAGGTTAAATTATAAAGAGAGAGCCCTCTCTGGACTTAGGTTGGCTAGAACCTGAGTCTAAAAGATTGGTTTGTGGTTAC
This sequence comes from Pinus taeda, assembly GCA_000404065.3. Taxonomy (NCBI): domain Eukaryota; kingdom Viridiplantae; phylum Streptophyta; class Pinopsida; order Pinales; family Pinaceae; genus Pinus; species Pinus taeda. Next base: position 31,719 of record APFE030684488.1, on the reverse strand, counting down.
CTCGGAAATTTCTTTCTTTAACCTTGAGATAATTCTGAGTGATAACATAGTGGTGACTTCGCTAGGGAGAACTAGCATTTTCTTCAGAATTGTTTTACAGGTTTAGATTTGATCTATGATGTTGGACAGTGATCAGACACACAAAGGTTAAACTCATCCACCCGGTGACTCCAAAATCAATTCTACAATGAAGACTCCACTAGAGGAATGAAATTGAAAGAACTATGTGAAAATATCAGCCTTTTAACTTGGATTGTTATCCAAGACATTATGTTCTTTCTCATCAAGAAAGATTTTCAATATATATAGTATTTTAGAGCAGATCTTAGATTAGTTTTTAATTATTTTCCTTTGGAAATTGTAAATATAAAATCTCCTTACACATTTGAGCATCATTCTTCTGACTCTTATGATGATCACTTTCCAATCAAGAAGCCTCAAATAATCAAGACTCCATTGGCAAAAGAACCCAGAGTTGTTGAAAACCTATGATGACTCCATTCTAGCATTAAAGTGTTTTCAAGATGTATTCGGGAATACAACATAGGTATGCTCCTTTGGATAGGTCAAAGGTTCCAGGTTTTCCAAATCCTATGCCCAACGTTGATTGGTCGAAAAATCTTCCATTATTTAAAGATGAAACAGGAAATGATGCTGCTCTACATTTATTCAGGTTTCATATGCACATCCGAAAGTTTAAAGTTAAATTCCATGAAGATTGTCCTATGAAAATATTTATGGCAACTTTAGAGGAAAAGGCTAGATCTTGGTATGCAAATTTACCAGCCTCTAGCATATGTTCTTTAAAGAATTTTCATATTGTTTTTCATGACAAATACAAGGAAAGTTATTCATCTCTATTGCTAATTCAAAATTGTTGTGACAATTTTGAGATTTTTATTCAATATCTGGAAGATTACTATGATGATGATCAGTTCATGGATTATGAAATAATAGAGGCTTTAGAAGAAAAGCCTTTTCAAAAAAAGTAAGCCTTGCTTGAATTATCTTCTCCTCAGGAAGAAAAATATGATGTATGTTGTTTAGAGGTCCATGAAGTTTCCCCACAGGAAATAATTCTTGCAGCACAACAAACTGATCAGTGTAAAGAAGAAACTCATCTCCCTGAACTGGCTCAAGTAGAAGACATCAATGAAAATCAACAACAGACTGTGATCTGGAGATAGAGGTGGTAGAGCATAAAAGTATTGATCAACAAGAGCATCTTCAGCAAGTAGTGGTTTCTTCAGAAATTAAAGACCATTCAAATTTATTTGATGAAAACCATCTCTCAAATTTTCTCTCCTTGGATATAAATAAAATAAGACTACATACTTTAATAAATCATGATCTTTCATCTGAAATTAATGAGAGTTTGCAACTCCCTTGCAAGCTTCTACATGACAAAGATAATGATAAAGACTTCCCTGTTGTATATAATATGTTTGATGAAGATCAAGAGCATTCAGAGCACTTGGTTATAGTGGATAACGAGGAGAAACAATTAGAGAATCACTTAAATCAAGCTGCAGTTTGGAATGAGGTTTGTTTTCCTGTTACAAATCATCCAGAATATATTATATGGAAGGGTTACCATTATCCTTTGATCAATGTATTGCAGTCATCAGTAGAAGAAGAGTTTGCCAAGTGTTGGGTCTTGAAAATGTCATTCATTTCCGTTACACTTTCACTATTATGTCCATTATATCACCTCCATTTCACTACTATGTCACTACATTCATCCCACTTTCATTATCATTGGGCTACATATATGTTTTTTCAACTTTATTAATTCTTAGCCTTTTTAAGTAAATTTGTGATTAAAAATTAGAAAATAATGTGCATATGCTTATACCTAACAAGTGGGTTGATATTGTTGACATGTGTAGGTCAAAAGGAGGCTTCTAGAAGACCTTTATGTGGCACCCTAAGGCCAAATTCGAATTTGAGTGGAAAGAATCATGGGATCATGAGGATATGTGTCACATCTCCTAATTGTATTGAAAATCTAAGAAGAGATGTGTCTTATCAGTTCCTATTTTGATTAGGACTCTAGAGGTAGAGGGAGAGATTCATGCACTCTCATTAATGAGATGGCTTCTCATCTTTTTGTATAAATAGGAGATCTCTCTCCCTCATTTGTTAGTTTGTGAGCTTGTTAGTCTTAGCTTAGCTTGGAGTTTATAGTTCTTCCTTGATGGATTTTGAAAGCTTTGGAAAGTTTTGTTGTACTTTATAATTTTGAAGAATTTGAATAAAGCTTTGATGTTCTCAACATGGAAGGAGATGTGAAGTAGATGTCATGGAGCACATTAGAATGTAAGGTAGAATGGATTTTATTTTGTAATTTTGCTTTGATTTCATTCATGTATATCATTTTATTGCTTTCAAGTTTGATAGTTTAGATTTTCCATTCATGCAATTTTAGTTCATGTAAGTGTGTTCAACCGGTTGATTGTAGATTAGTTTTTTTTTTCCATGTTTTTGCATTAAATAGTGACATGAGATTTTCCTCTCTACTAAACTTTTTCTTAAGCTTTTCAATTTCAATTATGCTTTGATTTCAGTCTTATTTATTTGTTGTTCTTAGCTAGTTTAGATATCAAATTCTTCATGTTATTGACGTTATCTCCAGAGCCATGGCTTAAACCAGAAAAGATACTTGGCAAGCTATCGGATTATAAGTGAAGTGATTTGATTTTACTTTCATTAATCTGCAAGTAGGTAATTTAGTTATCAATTCTTCAAGTTAATTGACGTTATCTCCAGAGCCATGGCTTAACCCCGAAAATCTACTTGGCGAGCTATCGACTTATAAGTGAAGTATTTCGATTTTACTTTCATTTTTGCAATTAGATATCAGGTTCTTCATGTTATTGATGTTATCTCTAGAGCCATGGCTTAACCCCGAAAAGCTACTTGGCAAGCTATCGGACTATAAGTGAAGTGATTTGATTTTGCTTTCATTAATCTGCAAGTAGGTAATTTAGATATCAATTCTTCATGTTATTTGACGTTATCTCCAGAGCCATGGCTTAACCCCAAAAATCTACTTGGTGAGCTATCGGATTATAAGTGAAGTAAATTGATCTTGCTTTCGTTAGTCTGCAATTTTTGGTTTGTTTAGATTTTATTTTTGTAATTAGATGGGCAACAGAGACAATGATTTCATAATCAGTATTCCATCTTTTGTTTGATTTAAGTAGCTGCATATTTAAACTTTTGTTCAAGTACTGATTTGATCAATATCATGTTTTGAGATCTTTTGAAGTGCTAAGTTTTGGAAGTTACCATAAGGGACATAAACATTGTCTTGAAATCTCTATCCATACTTGACCTTTAAAAGTATCCTTAAAACCGTAGAATAGGATTTCCATTTGCATTAGACACTTTAGGAGATCAACAAGAACAAAACCCCAAAACAAATAAAAACTATGAAACAACGAAGTAAGAAAAAGGTTACTAAGCACATATGGTGCACCACACTTCATCAGTTTACGATACCCGGATTGATAATTTATGTAGAGCAATTTAAGACATTAAATTGACTAGACATTTTGGCGCCATTGCCGGGGAAGTGTAATTAGGAGACTTTATTTCTTACATCTAAAAAAAAAATTAATAATTCTTGAGTATGCTCTCCTCCTTCACTTTGTGTGATCTAGAGGATCAGAAAAAGAATTGTTATGTAAAAAAGAAAAAAAAAAGGAGACAAAATAAACTTCATCATTTCAATTGATTCAATAATAAAAAAATAAAAATAAAAATAAATAAATAAATAAAATGAAACCCAGCTGCTTGATAGGTTCAGTTGTCTAAGATTGACTGGTTATGGTTTGTAGTGGTCCTTAAAACACTGTGTCCTGTTTTAATAAGATTTTGCAAATTAGTTGCGGAATGCAGCCTGATTCCGTAGCTAACTGTGAATGCCGTAGCTAATTTCAAGGTTTAGCAAGTTACAGGTGTCCAATGAAGAAACCGACCACATGGGCATCTCTAGAATTGTCCCGACATGGATCCTATCCTAGTCACCTAGGCCAGATTGAAAAGAAAATCAACTTAAGACCTCAGACAAAGTCCTATTTTTAGTATATTTTACTTGAAGTCTTTGCTGGCTGAAATTGAAAATCATTAATCCTTCTTATAAATTTCACAATTTTAGAGAAAAAAAAAGGAAAACAATCAATGGATATCTTGAATCCTAGCTTTCACTGTGGCCTCAGTAGAAAAATATGCATTCCTATTTGAGATTTGGCCTCGAAATAAACCTGCAATATGAAAGCAGAACATGTTAAAAAAGTTGTTCCAGCTGTTTTGACCGGTACCTGCTCAGAACTCTCATGGTCCAGAAGACAATAGGCCTAGGAAACATTTTCGTGATAATGCTAAGGCACCAAGACGTGTGCCATTCGTTGATCAGATTCCCCAAGTTCCATTATATCGACCTGACACAGTATTGCCTTAGCATGCACCATTGCTTGACGCTTATGCTTTGCAAGCATCAGATCTATATGCTTCTGTGTATCAGAGGCAGGCCTTACTGTGAGGAATGGCTAGTGATTATCGTGGGGTAGATTCAGGGCTTGAATATTTACACTGTCGGAGAATAAGAGAACGTGTTTTAAGAGCAGAATTATCTCAATGAGATTAACAGGCCTTATGTGCCAAGAAAGGTTGACTACGCTGATGTTGCCCTTTGTAGAGCTGACTTCACACCTCCTGGACATTCATATCCTTCACTCTTAGAGTCATCTTTAGTGCTAGGGTCATCTTCACTGTATTGGTACTGATTCGAAACTTTACAGCCGAATGCAACAATATAGGAAAAACGCAAAATAGAGAAAAACATCAAACTTTGAATGCACGATTTGGCCAAAAAATGGTGAATTTGGAAATAATAAAACATGGGTTTTTTCAGGAATAGGGTCAATTAGATAACCTAGAAACTATTTTAAAGAATTTGAAGCAGTTTGGGAGATCTCCTCGATTCTTTGAAGCCCATTTTTGCAGGCCGTGAGAGAAAAACAAAAACCAAAACATGAACAAGCTGATTGATTTAATTATGTTGCTTGGAAAGGGGAATTCTAATTTGATTATGTGCTTTCATTTACTCCACCATGTTTCCCGCCTTTTATTTCCACTCGTCTATAACTCATTAACACCTGTTAACATCAATCCCAATTGAATACGACTCTGTTTAGTGATTAACTCCATTACATGAACTGGTTGGATACGACTCCTCGCAGTCGATTGATAGACGTGGCATGGAGATTTTTGGCATTCAATTGTACTTCAGTTACAGCTGATTATATGTATCCAAAAATCACATGACTCTTCTCTTTATTTCCACGTTGTAGAGTTATAGATTTGGTGTGATCATATGGAAGTTGGCTACTTTACGTATGCCACGGAGTGGAATGAATCCCATGCAGGTAGTTGGTGTTGTAGTTTTCAGAATTGTCACATTAATATTCCTGGGAGTTGTCTTAAACATGAGCTATGGCTCATTATATGCATGCTTGAACCAAAAATAGCTAAACTTTATTAAAGAAAATGTAAAAGACCATGGTTATCTCATTCAACAACTATGAAATTTTGGGAAATGGTTTCTTGAGAATTTTTAAATCCAGAACAAGTTCGAGTGTTGTAGTAGTTGGTTTGCAGAATAATCCTTTGTAAATACAAAAAAAAATAAAAATAAATAAATCAAAACTGATGGTTGACTGTCTTTTAGCTATAGAATACAACCTGATTTCGTAGCTAACTGGAAATTCCACAACCATTTTCATACTTCTATAGGTTATAGGTGTCAACAGACGAAACGAACCACATAGGTAGCTGGGAAAATGTCATTACATGGATGGTGTCCTATTGATTTGATCCAAGTCAATGAAAAAGACCCCAGTCAAAGGGAAGTCAAGGTGTGTGTTATCAATAAGTCACCACTCTAAGTCACCACATTAAGTCACCGCATGTCAAGAAAAAAAATAATATTTTTGAATCAATGAAATGAATAAGTTATTTGCTCACTTTTATGAAAGTATTGATTAATTTTGGACTGATGATGAAGGATGAATGGCTAACTTTACAGAAACCATGCACATTCCGTAGCTAAAGTCCAATTCCGCAGCTGAAAAACCTCATTGTTCAAATTAGCCTAACTTTCTCATACAAAATTAGATTTTGATGATTCAAGTATTGTTGGAAAGATCTCAACAAGATCTAGACAATGAGAAATCCATCATTAGAGTTTGAAATGGTAAATAATGAAATAAATTGCTGAAAAGAAGCAACATCAATTTGAGGCACTAATTCCAAAGCAGGTATAAATTCTTTTGATTTTTTTCTTTGAGAACTTGTTTCATTAATACAAATTCTTAGTTTTATATGTAAATATCATAACTAGAGAGATTGATCACCTCTCTCCTTTGATAATCTTACATTCCATTGCAGAAGAAGTATTAGTCTTTTTGCAGGTTTCAGGAGGAAGGACAAATGACTACAAGAGAATGGTGTCTCTCTAAGAGACCAATTTATTTCATAAGAGGATGATCAACAACAAAGAGGAAATTTGATAATGCAAAATCAGGTCCAAACACTTGAAATTTTTTTAGATAATATTGTCTCCATCACATCCATACTTCATAATAAACCATTCACCTCATTTCACTTCATATTTTCTATTTACATTCACATACACTTTCCATCTCTTTTTCTCCATTCATAACCCAGAAATAAAAGCAAGAGGCTCATTCACATGCTTATTGCCCATTTCCATTTTTGCTCTCCATTTTCATCTTCCCTTTCCTGTCATTTTCATTCCGCAAATGAGCCCTGCTTCAATGTAAATTATTGAGTCCATAGTCCTTTGAGTCTAAGTTCCTTGTAAAGACACCTTGAGGCTTGCATGCCTTAATGGCAAGTTCTCATGCTGACAAACAATGGGAATAGATTAATGTCTCTTGTTCGTTAGATCTTCTAGGTGACTTGACATCAACAAATTCATTTGTACCTAGCAAGATGTGTTTGGGCATCTTGACTCTCATTGTCATCAATGGTGAGAGTTCTCGTGTTGACTAGTGGTATCCATTAATGGTCACTAAATCAACAATTTCCTACTATGTTCGACATCAGAACATCTTTTCATATAGTAGGAATTGTGCCAATGAGTTTTGAAGACATGAAGACTATTATTTTCAGCATTTTGGAACAGATTCAACAAGTTTTAGTAGAAGCAATGAAAAGTCATCTTGACTCTTTATCCATGACTCTTCTTGTTCAACTATTTAAGAAGAATATGATCAAAATTTTTCAGCCACCACACATACAACTCATCCATTCCAAAGAGTAAGTGAAGGTACATCATTTTCTAACTTTTGACCATAGAATTCCATAAAAAGCTAGAATGATAATTGTTGGAAAAACATTTCTCTTCGTCATTTCATAAAATTTCCAATACCATCAATTGGGGTGGGGGAATACATTCATCTTCATATCTTGCCATGTCCATATCATACTCAAGAGCCCACATACTTCCAACATTTATTAACTATTACATTGTTTTTTTGTGTAATTTATGCTACCTCTAATATTATACAAAAAAGGAGTACAAAAAGTTTACATCTACCATGCTGAGATGGCTACAGCTGAAAAGTAGTGCATACTATGACTGAAATCGAAACTGAGAGACTGAAGGACTATGAGACTGTCCACTGACCCCAAACCAGAACCCATGTAAAACTAGACACATGCCAAAAACTCCCAATCCCTGCCGAGGCGAGGGAAAAACTTACAAACATTGAAGTACCAACATACATAACTACATACATAACAGACAAACATACTTCGACGTGAATCGACCCAAAAAATAGGACTGACTCATAACCACCATTGCGCACTGTGACCACCGTGCTGACATTCTGAGACTGTAAGAGCGGTCTCCAAAACAACCAAGCAATAGGCTTAAGCATCCACGGAGGTGGATGGTTTCTCCTCCACCACTGGACATCCATACTGATCGGATGCACTCAAATCTGTATATGGGGCATCGTTCTTTGCAGGCTCGCTTGTTCCCGCCATTATTCCCGCCACCACACCCGAGGCTTCCGCAGGCTGCAGTCGCGGACACTGAACAGGCGAGGGTGGCCGTGGCTCCACTGGGACCTCTGGCATGGCTGCGTGTTCACATTTTTCGATCCGAACTGAAACATAGTAAATGGCATTGTCCAAGGCGCATGGAAACCGGAAGCGGGTGGAGGGGTGAGAACCGAGCGAACACGCCGCTGCCCTTCCCCGCCCTCTTCCTCTGCCGCGTCCCCGTCTAGCTCCAAGGGAACTAATTTCTTCAGAGGGGGAGTCGAATAAGGCTGAGGATCGTGGCGAGGAAGCTCGACCTCTTGCACCTCCCCTTGAACCACCCCGCCGACTGATGAGGCGTTGCCATTCACGCGGCATCCTGAAACAAAACTGCACACAATGCTGCCCAAAGGCCGAGTTTGCCCTTCGCAACAAAGTGCCTTGGACTAGTGCAGAAGCTTACAAGGAAGATAATAAACCATTGAAATAACGCAAGTAAGTGGGACAAGACTTACCACCATGAACTGAAGCCGAGGATCTTCCAGAGCACTGAAGGGCAAATTGCTCACAGGGACCCAAATAAACTGAAGCTGAGTATCTTCCAGAGCACCAAAGGGCGAATTACACACAGAGACCAGAAAAAACTGAAGTGGGCAGACGAGAAAGCCCGGGCGTCCCAAGGTAAAGACCAAGGCCTTCTGTACAGAGGGCCGAGGTCTAAATCTTGGCAATCGCAACCACAGCTCAATCATCCATGACTAGAGCAAACAACGCACAGACCACAAAGACTTAACATCCCAAGAAACAACATTCCAGACGCTAACCATTCCAACGCATTCCAACTGCACAGAGTGCACCTACGGGCCGAGGTAGTCGACTGTTATAACGCTGTGAACAACCGATCTCCCATGCGAATTAATGGCCGCATTGATGATGGTCGGATGGAGGAGGCAGGTTCGAGACTCGTCTGGCCATCTGGCGGATTTGGGCGGCCACTTGCCTAGTAATGAGGCCGCCCCCGCATTTAATTGCACATTAATCACCCGCAATCGGGGTAACTATTACATTGTTATTATGAGCATACAATGGCTTTTCAAAAAGTGCTTAAAGGATAAATTGGATACAAACAAAATCATGGTTGTCACACACGAACCAACCATAATGCAATCCAATAAAGATATACTTTGTAACAATAATCAAAATAACATTATGCAAAGTTCAAAGATCAAAATAGAATGCAACAACAAAAAAATGGTTGTAACACAAGAACCAACCATGTTGCAATTCAAGTAAAACACTTTGCAAAAAAAACGAAGTTATCAAATGATATCAAGAAAAGTTAAGCCAAGGCTCAAGGATCAAAAGAGTTAATGTAATATATATTGCGTGAAGACATGCAATAACTTCAGTTGGGGGGTATGTTGGGTCTTGAAAATGTCATTCATTTCCATTACACTTTCACTATTATGTCCATTATATCACCTCCATTTCACTACTATGTCGCTACATTCATCCCACTTTCATTATCATTGGGCCACATTTATGTTTTTCCAAACTTTATTAATTCTTAGCCTTTTTAAGTGAATTTGTGGTTAAAAATTAGAAAATAATGTGCATATGCTTATACCTAACAAGTGGGTTGAGATTGTTGACATGTGTAGGTCAAAAGGAGACTTCTAGAAGACCTTTATGTGGCATCCTAAGGCCAAATTCGAATTTAAGTGGAAAGAATCATGGGATCACGAGGATATGTGTCACATATCCTAATTGTATTGAAACTCTAAGAAGACATGTGCCTTATCAGTTCCTATTTTGATTAGGACTCTAGAGATAGAGGGAGAGATTCATGGACTCTCATTAATGAGATGGCTTCTCATCCTTTTGTATAAATAGGATATCTCTCTCCTTCATTTGTTAGCTTGTGAGCTTGTTAGTCTTAGCTTAGCTTGGAGTTTATAGTTCTTCATTGATGGCTTTTGAAAGCTTTGGAGAGCTTTGTTGTACTTTGTAATTTTGAAGAATTTGAATAAAGCTTTGATGTTCTCAACATGGAAGGAGATGTGAAGTAGATGTCATGGAGCACATTAGAATGTAAGGTAGAGTAGATTTTATTTTGTAATTTTGCTTTGATTTCATTCATGTATGTCATTTTATTGCTTTCAAGTTTGATAGTTTAGATTTTCCATTCATGCAATTTTAATTCATGTAAGTGTGTTCAACGGTTGATTGTAGATTAGTTTTTCTTTACATTTTTTGGCATCAAATAGTGACGTGAGATTTTCCTCTTTGCTGAAATTTTTCTTAAGCTTTTCAATTTAAATTATGCTTTGATTTCAGTCTTATTTATTTGTTGCTGTTAGCTAGTTTAGATATCAAATTCTTCATGTTATTGACGTTATCACCAGAGCCATGGCTTAACCCGGAAAAGCTACTTGGCAAGCTATCGGATTATAAGTGAAGTGATTTGATTTTGGTTTCATTAATCTGCAAGTAGGTAATTTAGTTATCAATTCTTCATGTTATTTGATGTTATCTCCAGAGCCATGGCTTAACCCCGAAAAGCTTCTTAGCAAGCTATCGGATTATAAGCGAAGTAATTTGATTTTACTTTCATTTTTGCAATTAGATATTAGGTTCTCCATGTTATTGACGTTATCTCCAAAGCCATGGCTTAACCCCGAAAAGCTACTTGACAAGCTATTGGACTAGAAGTGAAGTGATTTGATTTTGCTTTCATTAATCTACAAGTAAGTAATTTAGATATCAATTCTTCATGTTATTTGACGTTATCTCCAAAGCCATGGCTTAACCCCGAAAAGCTACTTGGCGAGCTATCGGATTATAAGTGAAGTAAATTGATCTCGCTTTCGTTAGTCTGCAATTTTTGGTTTGTTTGGGTGCAATAGTTTAGATTTTATTTCTGTAATTAGATGGGCAACAGAGACAGTGATTTCATTATCAGTATTTCATCTTTTGTTTGATTTAAGTAGCTGCATATTTACACTTTTGTTCAAGCACTGATTTGATCAAAAGCATGTTTTGAGATCTTTTGAAGTGCTAAGTTTTGAAAGTTACCATAAGGGACATAAACCTTGTCTTGAAATCTCTATCCATAATTGACCTTTAAAAGTATTCTTAAGACCTTAGAATATGATTTCCATTTGCATTAGACACTTTAGGAGATCAACAAAAACAAAACTCAAAAACAAAATAAAAACTATAAAACAACGAAGTAAGAAAAAGTTTAACTAAGAACATATGGTGCACCACACTTCATTAGTTTACGATACCCAGATTGATAATTTATGTAAAGCAATTTAAGACGTTAAATTGACTAGACACCAAGTCCATCAATAGAGCTATTAAATCTAGTGGAAAAGTTAAAATACTATTTTCTAAATTTACCTTTCTACCTAGAAAAGTGGAATGCAAACATCTGTTAAGTATCCATTTACTTCACTAGATGCATTGGAAATTTGTTATTACTTGATATGGCAGTCTTTTTAATTAGAATAGAGTAGGTAGATGAGTGCAAATAAGCTCAATAGTCTGAGCATAGATCATATTTCAGTTTGTAGAAAAAGGCTACAATTTTAGTTCAATATTTTTAGTCACAACGATTATACAATAGAGCATATACATGTGTGGGATTGGCCCAATGGATCAGGGTACTAGTCGATGGTGTTCTTGACATTTCACAAGGAAATTCCATCCCCAATTGGAGCCACTGTTAGGTTCCTATACCAATAGGAGTCCTAATTTTTGAATGGCTAAAATTAAACCTGTAATATGTACATACCTTTGCTTTCTGCAAATGTTTTCCATATTAAAAAAATAAAAAAATGCAAAGAAGATATGTCCTAAAATAAAATTCAAAGGAAAAAAAGAATAAAAAGGTCAAAAAAGATGAAAAATATGAACCCCAAAGAAAGAAAATACCAGGAAAGTGTGCTAGTCAAAATGCCACTACTATTTACTTTTTTATGCAAAATAATGACTGTGTGAAACTTATTATTCATGCCACAATCCATGGTAATGAAACAGTTTAATCTTGGTTATTTCATGTTTCGAAATTCATGTTTATAGATAGAGAATGAAAATCTGACCAAACTGTTCAACCTTGACTGAAAATTAGATTAGGTAGAGTGAATAAAAGGGGCTCAACTATTTAATCTGAGCCCTTGGATGTAATAAGGTTAGACTTAGTTAGAATACCATTGTAAAAGAAAATAAAAAGGTTTTGATAAGGGTTTTCCAGCTTAAGTACACCGTAATAAAGAGAAGTAAAAATGGTAGGATGAGTAGGTGGGTAAGTAGAAGAATGGTTGCAGAAGTGTGATGATTGTTAGATAAAAGCATGTTGATCACCTTTATCATCAAAGTTCCAAATATGGATAATAATTGGGCATGTATCAAATCCACAAAGTCAAATTGATTAACCTCCTTCACTCATTACACTTTTCACTTAACTAATTTCCAAGAAAAGTCTTAAGTACCTAAAATCTTAACTCAAAGGCACTGAGAGTATTTCTCTGACTTTTGGAGGGGTTGGACCCTCGGCCTAATGACTTATAGACCTTAAGTACAAAAAATCCCGTCATAAACATTTACCCCTCTTCACTCCCCCTCATTCCCCTCATAAAACTCCTTTTTCTAAGGTTTAAACTCTATTTTCCTAAGGGAAAGCAATTACTCCCATGTAAACCCTTTTTCCTAAAAAACCCTCAAAAATTACTTTTTTAGCCTAAGTTACAATGTGTTTATGAAAAGAAAATGAATTAAATACGTTACACTTAGTGCTAAAAACACATTCTTCGCCATCTTCATATTAGTTTCTAATACTTATATATGTATTAAATCCCAAAAAGAAATATAAACCGTTCCCATATATATATCAACAAAACCCTTATATTAATACCCCACCCTGAAAGTTTCAAATATAAACTTTATGAATAAAACCTGACATAATTAATCAATCCATGGTTAATTACAAGTCAAACCATTCGGCAATAAAATCAACCCCGATGCCCTTAATCCACCATAATCCGTGATTAATTAAAACCTACCACTTTTAAACCCTCGTCGGGCCCCCCCACTACCGTTTGTGCATCTTCATGAACCGACCACTGCCCGATCTGCCCCTATCAAATCTAACAATCCTCATTGATTTCACAAGGCCTCTGAAGACCAACCTTTACCTGCCCAATATGGGTGGTTTCCTGTTGGGCCCCAATGCTACGTGGCACCCAATGAATGGCATCGAGTGGCCTCCCCCCAATACCACCAAGTGCCCAAAAGCTGTGTGAAACAAACTGCTTACCACCCACCCACTACGCGACAAACCGTCTATTATTCAGTTCACGCCATATTTTAAAAGTTTGCTCGTTAAAGTTCAAACCCTAAGAACCTAGGTTTTCTCGCCCTTCGCCCATTCTATTGTGTAAACTTATGAAACCCTTCTGCTCCACCTGAAGCCTCTACTAACCAATTCAAGCATGGTTTACCTCCCGAAATCACTTTGGACTCACTCCATAGACCTATAAAGCTCAATAAATCCATTAATGACCCTCCCTGTCAACACAACATTTTCCTAATAGTTTGTTTTATTCTAAAAGCGATCAGAAGACGGCACCCTGGATAAATAGTCTTAATACTAGTCATAATACCTGTTTACTCCGAGATTGTTATCAAATCTATTCAAACAGAGATGGAAAATAAAACATACAGTTAAAAGACAAGTAGAGGAAACATGAAATCAATTGATTTACTATTGAAATAGACAGTAAAAAGCGTAAAATATACAGTGAAGGTAAAAGAACAAAGTAAAGAATAGTCAAAGTGTATCAGGATTAAAGGGTATCCGATTGAAGACCAAGTCAAGTAAAGCAGCTTACATGAAGACAAATAGCAGGGAAGACAGTTACAGATCATATAGATTCATGTCAAAGTGAAGACAGATGAAAAAACAGAGCAGTAAAAGTAAATAGTAAACAGAGATGAAAAAACTTTCACCAGCAATAGTGAAGTTTATCCAAAGTAAAAGTGAAAAAAAAGTTAAAAGAAATTTAAGGTTAAAAGATGAAAATAGAGTAGAAATGGTACATTCTTCATAAATTTCCTGTTTAAGTCATAGTTTTGTAGAAACTACTGTGACCAATGAAAGATTTATTTAAAGATACGGTAGGAGTTTTTTGTTCCTAAAAGGATAATCTACAAAAACCTATCTCACTTTTTACATAGGTATTACCAAAAGGGAGATAAGTGTGTCTCTTCAGAGCCTATTTTTTGGATTGTGCAAAGTCCTATTTTTTACATCTTTTTGCAAAGACTATTGTGAACAACTGGATCTTAATTTTGCAAAACTGAGAGAGGTTTATCTCAATAACATATTTATCTACAATAACCACTTTCACGTTTTACATATCTATCTCGGATTGAGATATAAAAGTGTATCATTGGACCCTAAGTTTGCATAATTTCTAGGGCAGAATGCACAAAGGAAATAGGTAGTTAGTGACTTGGAAGCCTCATCATCACTTAAGAGTTGCTATCAAATTTGAATTTCTCTTCTTTGTCACCTTAAATCCATAAACATAGTGCCAAATAGATTCATTAGTTTTGAGTGTCCTTTATTTAAGTTCTATTAATGTAAAACAATTTGAGATATTTGTAAAACCAATCTTGATATTTCTTCAAGATATTTCAGTTTAGAATTAGTATAAATACTTCATCATTTGAAGTATTTTAGGTGGATTCAAAGATATTTATATAGACATTTCATATCAAGTTAAGGAGCTATTGTAATAAAGACTAGATTGGCTTGCTGGGTCACGAAATAAAGTTAAAGACATTTCACTGGATTCTTGTGCACAATGGAAATCAAATAAGTATTATGTCTTCATGTTTATTATTGTTTTCTCTTCATGTTTATAAATATTCACATGTGTCTCTATGAAATCTGAATGGTAAACAAGGAATGATATTTCAAAAATAGATTTAATGCTCTATGTCTTGACTATTTACTTTCTCACTGTTTTCTGCTAAACTATCTTAATCTGGGAATACTTAATTGCTTCCTTACTTCCATAGTTTCCCCCCTTAGGTCCATAGTAAAGGATTCTTAGTTGCCCTTTGCTACTGACCTCCTTCTGTTCTTCATCTTGATCCCGGTTTAAGAATTCTTCATTTCCCTTTCACCCTAGTTAGGACTACCTCATCCATTTGAACTTGAAGATTTGGCTTTTTCTTTGCTAGCCAACCCTGTGAACTCTTCCTTTAGTGATTGATCTGATCCAGTTAAGCCATCCTTTGATTGACTCCAGAGCCCAATGGGTTGAAAGCCTTTCTCTGTCCATCTATTCCTAGCATTCCACCACCCAACCAAAATCAAAACCTTATGAACACTAAGAACTAGACTAAAATCTCACCAAAACAAAGTTAAATTATAAAGAGAGAGCCCTCTCTGGACCTAGGTTGGCTAGAACCCGAGTCTAAAAGATTGGTTTGTGGTTACCTCGGAAATTTCTTTCCTTAACCTTGAGAAAATTCAGAGTGATAACATGTATGACAGAATGTGTATTTTAGCTCGTGGACTTTCCAAAACACCTTCGATATTGCTTACAATAGCCTCTCTTATGGTCCTTGGCATGTAACGGGAGCCATAGTATCAATGGATGATGATAAATAATAGGGTCCAGATTTGCAGTACTTGGAAATTGGATCACTCATTGCAAATACACAATCAATCCCAAAAAATCACCTATTCTATATTGTTTATTTATGAAAAATAAGTTCACTATGAAGGAACAGTGCACTGGTTCTGAGAATAGAAGAACAAGCTTGAGGCAAGGGTGGTCACACTAGTCATTGGAAGTGTGCTTTGTGATAGGCTATAAGAGAGACTAGATTGAGTGCCATTCACATTAGCAGGAGGAAGTGATTGGAGGCTTAGGATCTATAGATGCGTAGTGTGGTCATGATGGAAGAGAGGCTCCTTCTTGTGTGCAGGATGCATCGACATTAGATAGAAGTTGCATGTTTGTAGTGGCATGATCCGAATTATCCACAGTTTTGTGCTCATTTTGTCGACATTTCAAACCCCAAAGGAGGTCCATCATCAGGACTAAATTAGATAGAATATGAATGAAAGTTCTTTGAGAGAAGAGTCTTTCGACCTAAGTATAAATAAACCTAGATCCCTAATTTTTATAAAGAAGCCGACACTTATATGTGATTTCTTATTTATTTTTATTCTTATTATATTTTATTTTATTATAATAATTTTTATAATAATTTCTAATTTAGTTTATTAATTATTTAATCCAGATTATTTAGCTTTAATTATTCCAATTGTTTTACCTAGTACCTAAAAATATTTTAATTGATATACCTTATTCATAAATTAGTTTCATAATTAATAATTCTTTCTATTGTTTTTATTTTTATTTAATTAATTAATTTAAATTTAATTGTATTAATCAATTAATTTAATTTAATTAATTTTATCCATAATTCTTCCTCTTTTCTTTTGTCTTCTTCTTCTTCTTCTTCTTTTTAATTTACCATTTTTCGTTGTTAATCTTTATTTAGCCCTAATTGTCTAATTAATCAATCAATTAATTAATTTATAATCTTTATTTTATTTATTTATTTTTAATCAAATGTTAATTTTTGGTTATTATAATTATTTAGTTTAATTTAATTGACTAATTTTAATTATTTTTTTATTTTTATTTTTAATTAGAATTAATTAAAATTAATATAACTAATTAATTAAATTAAATTAATTAATTTGATTTAATTAATCTAATTAAATTTAATTAAAATTAATTAATTAATTAATTAATTTTCTTGATATGAAAACCTTTGATACTATGCTTCTAAAGGCCTGGAAGGGTTTATTTGTCTGATCAGGAGAAGCCAATTTCCATTGATTTCACTCCCATTGTCCTTGTTGAGGTTCTGAGAAAATTTCATAATTTCGATGGCCTCTCTGATTTTTCTTTTTTGATAATTATTCTCTCTTGCAATTATTTTAGTGTCTTCCAAACACACATGATGTTTGGTTTTGGACAAGTGTTTTGCAAGGGCTGATGTATGGGATCTCTCATTCTTTATATCAGTCCCGTGCTCTTTGAGTCTTATTTTCAGAGACCGACCTTTTTCCCCAATATAACTCTTGCCACAAGAACAATCAATCTTGTACACACCCTTCAGTTGTTGACGATCAATTTTATCCTTAACTGACTTCATCATTTGCCTTATTGTTCCACATGTTGTAAATTGAGTGTTTATGTTATTGTTTCTTAAAATTTTTGCAATCTTATCTGTAATCCCTTGGATGAATGGAAGGTAAAATTTTCCATAATTTTCTTTCTTGTTTTCAGGAGGACGCTTAGAGAGTACCTTATATTGAGCTCTTCTTATAGCTTTCTTGGTACTCAACTCTTTGTATCCTAGGCTTTTGAAGGCAGAGGTTAAGTGTTCAATTTCTTCTTTTAGGTGATCAGGGTCAAAAATCCTAAGAGCCCTAATGGCTAGAGTGTTTAAGACGCCAAATTTTTGGGAAGGATGATGGTATGAGTCAGCATGAAGATAGCTATTAGTATGAGTTTTCTTTATATAGACCTGTTGTCCCAAAGTACCATCCTCTTTTCTATTGATCAGTATATCTAGAAAGGGGATCTTACCATTCTCTTCAAGCTCCATAGTAAACTTGATTTCGGAAGATATAGAGTTAAGATGATTGAAAAATTTCTCTAGTTCAGCCTTCCCATGAGTCCATTTCAGGTTAGTGTCGTCAACAAATCTTTTCCACCAAGCTAGCTTCAAAGGGTATGATTCAAGGGCTTTTCTTTCAAAGTACTCCATGTATAAGTTGGAGACAATAGGTGAGAGTGGGGAACCCATGGCAACTCCAGATATTTGTTCATAATAGTGATCTTGAAAGCTGAAAAAAATGGATCGTAAACAAATTTCTGCAAGCTTTGTTGCTTCAGGATCGGTGGCCATCTTTATAACATGAACAACTTCATCTAGAGGAATTTTTGTAAATAAAGAAACCACATCAAAACTTACTAGAATATCATCTTTATCGACCCTTTCATTCTTAATAAGCTTTCCAAAATCATTTGAGTCTTTTATAAAAGAGTCTGTGTTACCAACGAGAGGTTTTAGGATTTTAGCTACATACTTAGCTAATTCATAGGTAGGAGAACCAATGGTGTTAACAATTGGTCTAAGAGGGACCCCTTCCTTATGAATTTTTGGTAACCCATAGATTCTAGGAATAACCTCACAGGATGGTATCAGAGTCTTTTTTATTTTATCTTCCAGGTTTGTTTCCATGATGGCTTTCTCGACTTGTTTTATCACCTTGGGAATAGGGTTGGAGTTGACTCTTCTATAACTCCTACAATTTAAATGCTCATTCATCTTATGAATGTAATCTTCCTTATTTAACACAACAGTGGCCCCTCCTTTATCAGCTTTAAGTACAACTATCTTATCATTAAAGGAGGGGCCACTGTTGTGTTAAATGAGGAAGATTACATTCATAAGATGAATGAGAATTTAAATTGTGGGAGTTATAGAAGAGTCAACTCCAACCCTATTCCCAAGGTGATAAAACAAGTCAAGAAAGCCATCATGGAAACAAACCTGGAAGATAAAATAAAAAAGAAGTTGATTCCATCATGTGAGCTTATTCCTAGAATCTATGGGTTACCAAAAATTCATAAGGAAGGGGTCCCTCTTAGACCAATTGTTAACACCATTGGTTCTCCTGCCTATGAATTAGCTAAGTATGTAGCTAAAATCCTAAAACCTTTGGTTGGTAACACAGACTCTTTTATAAAAAACTCAAATGATTTTGTAAATCTTATTAAAAATGAAAGGGTGGATAAAGATGATATTCTAGTAATTTTTGATGTGGTTTCTTTTTTTACAAAGATTCCTCTACATGAAGTTGTTCATGTTATAAATATGGCCACCGATCCTGAAACAACAAAGCTTGCAGAAATTTGTTTACGATCCACTTTTTTCAACTTTCAAGATCACTATTATGAACAAATATCTGGAGTCGCCATGGGTTCCCCACCCTCACCTATTGTCGCCAACTTATACATGGAGTACCTTGAAAGAAAAACCCTTGACACATACCCTTTGAAGCTAGCTTGGTGGAAAAGATTTGTTGATGACACTAACCTGAAATGGACTCATGGCAAGGCTGAATTGGAGAAGTTTTTCAATCATCTTAACTCTATATCTTCTGAAATCAAGTTTACTATGGAGCTTGAAGAGAATGGTAAGATCCCCTTTCTAGATGTACTGATTAGTAGAAAAGAGGATGGTACTTTGGGACACTAGGTCTATAGAAAGAAAACTCATACTGATAGCTATCTTCATGCTGACTCATACAATCATCCTTCCCAAAAATCTGGCGTCTTAAACACTCTAGCTGTTAGGGCTTGTCACGCGGAATGAATCGATCTTGCGGACAAGATAGACCTTCCTAGAATCTAATGAAGACCTAATGACAAACAAATCAACCAGACACTATCTTTCTCTAAATGCGCTTTATAAATAATGGCAAACAAATGTGTTTAAGGCCTAACTCATGTCCAACGCATGTTTGGGGATGCCTTTGCTCCTTTGATCCAAGTAAGTTCCTTTGTCACAAACCTGCAAACACAAACAAGGCAAATGATTAAATAGCACCTGAATAACCAGTATTATAAAACATATTTAACATGAAAGTCAAGGAGTCCATGAAACAAATAACATGAAATACTTGTTGAGAAAAATGAGCTTGATTGTATTAATTCAAAAAGAGAAGAACTTTACAACCTTTGCCTTGACGCTGTACAAGCTCCTCCCAGGGTCCAACAAGAAGTCTCCTCTACTTTGACAAGCTTCACTCACTCCCCAATGAAGCCAAAAAGGTATGTGATCTCTCCTCTTAAGCTCAAATAGGAAGTCTTGATTTCACTAGCATTTACCCTCAAAAGTTCAGCTTCTAACCTCCCCAGCCACTGACCCAATGCCTCAATTTATAGTGCAATGGAGGTTAGTTACTAGGTCCTCCTTCAAAGGGATAGAATCCTCCTTCAAAGGGATAGCTCCTCCTAACAAGGGATTAGCTCCTTCTCTTTTGGGATGCATGAACCACTTTGGAGCGAACAATCCACGTAAAAAATCCCTCTAGAAACTTCTAAAATTAACCCAAAGTGAGTTTTTTAAGATAAAAATTGTGCCTTTTGACTTTCAAAGGGGTGTGCACCCTCCCCTTTACATACAGAGCGTATAAGTACGCAGATACTCTAAACAAAAGGTGCAGGCCCGCAGGCAAAAGTGAGAGAAAGTGTGGAAGCAGAGTTACATTACTTTTTTGATGTCTTTCTCTCATTTCCAAAGCTTGTTTGGAAGAGCTGAGGTCTGAGACTTGCTTAGGAGGCTGGTATAGGTGGTGATAGACCCATACCGACTGCAAATAATCAAGATGACAATATTTTTGTATAACAATTAGGTTTATCTCCATCCATAAGTAACCAATTTGGCCACCTTTTATACTGTGATACACCGAAA
Source organism: Pinus taeda (assembly GCA_000404065.3). Lineage (NCBI taxonomy): Eukaryota > Viridiplantae > Streptophyta > Pinopsida > Pinales > Pinaceae > Pinus > Pinus taeda. Next base: position 11,058 of record APFE030684488.1, on the reverse strand, counting down.
ACAACATTCGGGGAGATTGCCTAAATGTATGTTAAGTCCTTGGTTTATTGAGGCAGTATATTGCAGTTCATAGTTACTTGGTAATCCTTTTGCCTAGATTATCCCTCTTTTGTTTTGTTATATTATTTTGATTAAAATAAAAATAATTGACCATGGATAAAATCCTCCATGTCACTCCTTAGTTGACCTTAGGTGGAGACATATGGCAACAACTTTGAAGTCTACAAATCAAGGAATTCCTTTTAATGGAAATCCTAGTCCTTTTCGTCCTTTCGAAAATATTAATGCTCCTTATATGGCTACATTGTCCCTTCCGAGACTTACCATTGGCTTGCCAGTATGGTTATTCTCAACCTCCTTGGCCCCGCAACTGAATATTCCTATGACTAGACAAAATCAACCGCCAGTTGACCCTTTACCTTCTTCATCGGTTGTTTCTTCCTCCCCTTCTTCCTCTTCGCCTAGTGAAAGTATTAACACTAGTAACCAGGTGGATAAGAAGAATAAGAAAGGGAAGAAGAATAAGAACAAGAATAAAATTCAGTAGGGGGAAACCAAAGAAACCATTGCTTCGAATGCAACTTCTAATGAGAAACCATCCCATAATCCTCACAAACTTCGATATCCTTGCAAACTATGTATGGGAGACCATATTCTTTGAAATTCTTCTAGTATTCCTCAGATCTTAGAAGAATGGTATTCTCATTCACATCATCCTGTGTCATCAACGTTTGGAGATCATGCTAGTGACACACCATCAACTAGTGGTAGTAAAGTTCATGGAAAGAAGGGTAAAGTTAAGCTTCCTTGTAGTTTATGTGAAGGGAATCACCCCATTCATCTTTGTCCCTATTTGGATGAAGCCCAAAATGTGTTGGATAACCGTCCTACTTCTCCACAATGGCTTCCATCTAGTTACAAGAGACTCTCCCTTAATCTTTCACTTGTTGATGAAGTCACTAACCCAAATCAGCCGACGGTCAAACCCACTCTCTCTGAATGTGAATCCTATGAGTTTATACCTGACCAATCACAGGTTGAAGAAAGAGTTGACCTAATTTTACCTTCGATTAATAGTACCTTTTCCATAGAGAGTGAGTATGCTACCACTCAAGTTCTTTTTGTTTCTTCACATTCCAATGAGCTTTGAGGAAACACTCCTGTTCGATCAAGGCAGGAGGAAAATCCTCCCATTCTCATAACTCAAGGGGGTAATTCTCCCATACTTACGGTACCCCCTCCAAGTACTATGGTTGCTTCCTTTGATTGGAATCAACTAGAAGGATGCCATCTTCCTTGTTATGTGCCTTTCCAGATCATAACACAAGTTTATAATATGATTGTACCTAGCACAATTATAGATGAAGGTGCATCTGTGAGTATACTTTCCTCCACTGCTTGGCAGACGCTCGGTTCGCTGCCACTTATGCCTGTTACCCAGAATCTATTGGATTTTAACAGAGGAGCCATTCAACCATTAAGAATCCTTCCTTAGTTTCCTATTACTTTTGGAGGAAAAATTGTTTATCTCAATGTGGTGGTAGTCCCCAAACCCTTTAGATTACAATTTACTTCTTGGGAGTGACTATGTTTATGACATGGGAGCTATTGTTTCAACACTCTTTCGAGTGATATGTTTCCCGCATGAAGGAAGCATTGTCACCATTGACCAACTTTCATTTCCTGGACCAAATATGGCTTCCAGTCAGCCATCTTCCCTAAATGATCCTTTTTTCCCAATGGTATGTTCCCTGCTGCGGGTTAATTTTGTGGCAACATGTTCCATGCCTACATCAACTGACAATAAATTTTGTGATGTTGTGCATTATGTACTGGAGGCATTGGAACTAGATCTCTCTAATGGATTCCTTGCTACGTATCCCTTCCAAGGCATTGTTCTCCCATATGATGAGAACCTCTTGGAAGTCATGACCTCTTATCGGTCGTGATCAAGGAATCATGAGGATAGTTCCTGGTCTTGTGTCAACCTCATTAAAAAAGGAATGAAAGGGTATGAGGATAGTTCCTGGTCTTGTGTCAACCTCATTAAAAAATGAAACAAATGGTATGAGGATAGTTTTGGGTCTTCTGTCAACCTCGTCAAAAAATGAAACAAAGGGTATGAGGATAGTTCTTGGTCTTATGTCAACCTCGTTAAAAAATGAAACAAAGGGTATGAGGATAGTTTCTCGTCTTGTGTCAACCACATTAAAAAATGAAACAAAGGGTATGAGGATAGTTCCTGGTCTTGTGTCAACCTCGTTAAAAAATATGTTGGGCATGGAATCCCCCTAAGGCATGTTTTGGGGCTTAAAGCCCAAGCTTTGCCTAAGTCCATTGTAAAGACTCCATGATTTGTGGACGCAGAGTGTGAACTCATAATAGAGTCATAGGGTTGTCTGCCCTTGTTTTTGTAATGTAATGTTGATTTGAAAGATCTACCTATGGTCCACGGACCATGGGATTGTATAAATAGAGCAAGGCTCTAAGTGTAGAAAAAATAATGAAGCATGATGAGTCTAAGGAACTGATGAAGCATTGAGTCGAAGTGTAAGTGATGTCTTTGGGTCATAGAGTAGGAGAAGGCTCTACAGCGAAGTGTGCAAAGGCCTAGTAGTTCATATCTGAGTGCGCGAACCCCTACAACTGACTGCGCATGGTAGGTCGAGTCTATAACTATTGGAAGAATTAGTAAAAGAGAAGTTTTACCATATTTTTGTGTATCTTTTCCTGTTTTATGTATCATTGGGTATGAATTGCAATTTTATTATTTATTCACTGCACGAACTCATATGAATGTGTTGAATAAGTAAATATAACATAAGGCATCTATGTACATGAAGATAAGAAATTGTTATAAGAAGATAAGTAAGATCTCGAGTGTGACTTAGGGAGATAGTATAGATCATTGCTCCAGTAGTGCAAAAGCCCCCAGGCCCTGGTTAAGGTTGCGCGAAGGTGAATATATCAAGACGTGAAAGCCAGGGAAGTGCGTGAAGTAACCTGCACAAAGGGACTCACAGTTGGACCAAATCAACCCCTCAAACATCTTGAGGGTGTAGAAACCTGGTTCCAGTAACCCCCCCCCCCCCCCCCCCTACTCCTTAGGGGAGACCTCAGTCCGCGCTCAACGGACTGTTACCAAAAGGGCCAGTGGTACAGGGATTTGTTTGGCTAATTAACTCTAAACCTAGCTTAGACCCCAACAAGCCAATAAATGGTTTTGTTGCCAGGACCAGAATCTGAATAGAGATGTCTAATGTCGTATCACTGGAATCCAACTAAGAAAGAAATTGAATGTAGGTTGGATAGTAGAATTCATGAGTTTGCGGCATAGGAGAATAGGAATCTGTGGCTATCAAAAGAAGAGTGGTTAGATTGTTACCTATACACAAAGATCCACGAAATTTTCTTCGCATCTTTCCCTATTGAGTTGTACGAGTGGATCACGAAGCTAGCAGATAGCCAAGGAAGGTGCAAGTTCAACAATCCTATTGTGTGGACCCCAAAGTTGGTGTGCAGATTGAAAGCATAGGAGGATAAGATCTCATGCACTGTTTATCACTGGATCGATCGAATTATAGGAGGATTCATCACTAAGTTCGCGGTAGATACTTCAGTCAGCTATAGTGAGGCAGAACGACGGTTCCTCAAAGGACCACGAGGTAAGTACGTTAAGTCCCTAAACACTTGGATTAAAATGCTACTGTGTGAAAAGCGGACTATGCAAATACATTAATGTTCGGGGCTACGCGAGGTGGGAGAATTTACATAAACGAAGGTAGTACAAACTAGAAACTAGCCCCTTGATTTCACCTCCGCGAGGGAACAAGGAGGAGCTCACAAAGGTCTCACCAAGAAGTGTGATCAATTTAATAAGGCAGAGGATTCTGCGCATACCACCCCCACCCACACCACCACCAGTTTCATCTCCTTCTCCCATACCACCTCCGCCGCCACCGCAAGTCAATATGGCGAGTGCGATAAAGTTTCCGGTGTTCAAGGGAGTAGGAAATGAAGATCCGGACTAGTTTTGGTTCATGATAAAATTTGTATGGGAAGTACAAGGAGTTACGGATGACGATATAAAGAAAGCAACGTTGACTAGTGCTCTACAAGATCATGCACTAACTTGGTATATTAAGCATTCCAATGACAATTTGAATGTTGGGATCATAGACATCCAAATTATGCTAAACAGAGAATTTAGCAAACCGAAGTCAGAGACATAGTTGATCATTGGGTTCAAGGAGATCATGAAGCTACCAAATGAGACTCCTTGGGATTTGGATCAGAGACTGAAGTGCATGATTCACGAAGCTAACATGACTTTGACAGATGTACAACACCACGAATGGTTTGTAGCATCGCTAACGTTGCATTTAAGGAACATGTTGTCAAAACAAAGGCTAACAACTCAGGCCGAGGCCTTGGAGATTGCAATGAGACTGCATGAAACCTTGATACAGATCCTAACCTAGGATTTCAACAAATCCACATGCAGTTGAAAAACTTATGCCTTGAGATGCAGAGTCTAAAACAAGACATGACAACTCGCCTCGAAGTGTGCAACAAGGTATGGTGTGTTAAGTGTAAGGGTCAGGGTCATGACAAGGACCACTACCCAGTGTTCACGAATTACCTCACAGAAGGAGGATCAATGCCATTGAGACCAGAGACCTAAGTAGGACCTAGCGCGGTGCATGCATTGTGGTGCGAAATTTGTCAAATGGGGGGAAGCATGTTATGGACAACAGCCATTTATTACAGAAGTACATGCAGAATTTGCTACAATTTTTCTGTAATTTTTGTAGATCAGTGGGACATGATGACCACACCTATAGAAGCTATGAAATGATGACGTATAGGACTCCCACCTGCAGAGTTCAGGCCGAAATGCGGCCCCTTGACCACAACGCAAGGATGGTGTGAGCCGAATTTCAGGGACGTGGACAAGGCTGAGGTGGAGGAGGAGGACCTAGAAGAGGTCACGGACAACTGATATGTTACAATTGTGGGGGGACAGGACATTATGCTCGTCATTGTAAAAATCCAATGTGCCCATCATGCCTGTATTGTACATTGTTTGATCATGAGATGAAGGATTGTCCCACACTGATAGCAAGGCTGCGGGACAAGGGAGTGCTCCAACCTCCCCCAACTCACAACCTACAAATGATGAGGCTTAAGCCACACAAGGAAGACCCTAGCATGGACATTTTGCTCCGAAGTGGAATGACAACAGGGGATAATAAAGGCAAGCAACCAGAAGATAGTACTTGGGTTCGCAGGGCTCCGACGAAAGAACCAGAGTTTGATTTGGACCACGCTAAGGAAACATTCATGGAAGCTAGGAAGAGCTTCATTGATGCCTCCACTTTAGGAAGCAAAGACAAACCAGAGCCACAAATGGACCCCTCAATGCTCACAACATTCCTAGAAACATGCATGAAGTTGCTGCGCGATAGCAAAGCTGTAAAGGGACCGCAGGAGCTCATAAATAGATGCGATGGGACCGTGCCAGCAGAACCATGTGTAGTCCGAAAGATTGGAAAGCATGTGACGAGGATGGGAAGAGAAATGAGGCTGACCATGCAGATTGGGGAATATGAGATGGACCAAGTGATTCTGGACCTAGGATTGAACATGAATGTTCTGCTGAAGTAGACATTGGAGTGCATGGGAAGGCCTATGCTACAATGGTCTCATATCCAACTGCGAATGGAAAACTAGCAAAAGATCCTACCTATGGGGAGATTGTAGGGAATCAGAGTGGATATTGAAGGAGCTAGCACACTAGCAGATTTTGAAGTGATAGAGATTGTTGATGATAACAATCCCTACCTTGCGCTACTAGGAATAAATTGGGCCACCGACATGAATGGGGTGATAAATATGAAGAAGCACAAGATGATTTTTGAGAAAACATTTATGCGTGTATTCGTACCTTTGGACCCTACAGAAAGATCACACTACATGGAGCTAGTGCACAACTATGAAAGCAACGAATATTTAGACTACATCTACAAGATAACCGCGTGAGAGCAAGATTGGGTAAATCCCACCAGGATGGGTGAATCTCATGGGAGCCCGAAAGCTCCTATACATCGGATTCTGACGAGGAGATAGAGCGATGGCAGAACCGGTTACATGAGGTAACCACTCTAAACTGTAACATGATGATGATATTGTTACATTGCGTAGCAACAAAGTAAGGGATATGCCTACGTATGATGGGCTAAGTTGGGAAGATGCTTTCCTAAACAGATTCGAAAGAGAAGTGTCGAAACAACAACATTTCGGGGCTTTGAAATGGGTACTACGCACTACGCTTGTGAGGTGGTGGGGCACACACAAAAGAAGCTTTGAGGACTGGCATGAATGTAGGAGAATGATAAGCATATGGTCTGGGAAGCCTAAGATGCAATTAACAGACAAGATTGTCGGATAGAACGATCTGTGTGCACACCTATCCAGATGGATACAGGAATATGTTGAAAAACCTCTGTGGATGCACACAGACTTTGTGTTAGATGACACAATCAATAAGAATGCGTGGGCGAGGAAATTGTGCAAATAACCCCTCCAGTTGGTACAAAAAAATATGGAAAGAATGAGTGTGTAGAAGGTTATCCATGTAGAAGCCTTTGATGAAGTATGCGAAGTGTTGAATAAGGTATATGATGTGGAGTAGACTAATTGGGACCTACGCGTACCAACAGTTCTGAGGGCTTATAGGAAAAATTGTAATAAACTGACAAAGCAGATGCCTCTGAGGCTAGAGTATGGAGCAAACGTTGTAATCCACATAGAGTATAAAATTCCTAGTCCGCGCATAGCAGCGTCGCTAGATATGACAGCTCGCGGAGCCTTGGAAGAAGGGGTTGTGTAGCTGAATCAAGCAGAACGCTTGGGACTTGAGGAAGAAATATGACAGGGTGATCTTAGGCTCCAAGAACTTATCAAATAAAGGGTGCAATTAAGGGAGAAAAGCGCTCTGGTGGAAGCAGAAGTCAAGAAGCTGGAGGATGAAATAAAGAAGGATTTTCTCAATATGAAAACCAGAGTGATAAAACAGGGTGCACGCGATCACATTGGCGAATTTGGGGACTACCACCAAGATTTGATCAGCCTGATGCCTTGGATTGGACCACATATTACTAAACGGATCACCCATGGTGGCGTGCTGCAGATGATAAAGTGCGCAACACAGCCAATAACAATAAAAGGTGGATGTTTTTCAGGAAAAGTGATGGATGACTAATTGAAACCCTATACAGCTGGCACAACCACTAGACTAGCCGTGGGAAGTACATTCTTAGCAATCCAAGAAGTTGAAAGGAGGCACGGGACTATAAACTACTCTTCCCAGGAGCTGTGTGATGTTGGAGCTGCACACAGGAGCAATGTGTCACAAGGTCCGCGACCACGTAAGAGGGGATGCATTGCCATGTGGGTTGGTTGGAATGTGATCATTGTAGTCACTATTCACGATGTCATGTTTGACTTGAGACCAAATGGAGTGGGTGCTAGGTATTTAAGACGCACTTTATGGGAAAGATTTGGGAATATCTGTCGCCAAGGGAGCATTAATGGACTGGATTTGGGGGCAATGGTCGAATTCAAATTCAAAATACATTATAAATTACAAAGGGCTACCCAACCAACAACACTTGGTCATTTGCGAATTGATATGTCATATGCCCTATGTATTCTAAGCTGAGACCTGTTTTCCCTATGTAGAGCATTGATTGAGCCCCTGACTGAGTAATTAAGATATTTCTAGATGAGCAAGATGGAAGCATCTAAAGAAGCTAGGGAAATTGCAGAGATGACCATTGAAGAGGCCACGCAAACCCTAACCATAGAAGATGCCACTGAAGGCATCGAGATTGTTGCAGAAACTCGCTGCTCACTAGATTAACGATGGAGGAAAAAGGGAAAGCAGTTAACCTAGAAACTGACGAGGAGGAAGAAGACCTAGAAGACCTCATAATTGAAGAAGACAAGGACAAGGTAATGGAGGAAGAAATCGAGCCTACACACCCTCCAACAAAGCTGCCCGCGTATATACCCCACGGAAAGGGAAGGAAAAAGTTCCCAAGGACCTCAACGAAAGAAAGAGCTCTCTCTAGACTCCGCTCCTCCCGAACGACATCATCTTTGAGGGCACGCACCTGGGACGGTTGCTGAACTTGAAGTTTGAAGATTGGGATCTCGCTGACCATGAGAAATTCCCTCACCTAAAGACTACACAACTCATGAATCCCAAGCAGAAAAATGCGACGGGGGTTATAGAATTGGAGCTGCAAAAGTGGTTATGCAGAGTTGAAAAGACAGGGTTATTAAACCTTTTGTAAGTGTCGCATTACCACCATGCCCCAGTGACGATCTTCGTCATCAGGTAGCTGCTCTGCCTAGTGCATGGTGGGTGTTTGTGGCTGGAGGAGTCCATCCCCATTACAGACCACTTAATTTATCGCATTACACAGCTCCCATGTAAAGGAGAGGACCCCACAGACATCTCTGAGGGGAAAAGCAGCGATTTGGCCATTACGGAGGCCATGAAGAATAAATACAAGCTGGAAAAGAATAAGAGGGGCTACGTGATCTCCTATATCAACAACAAAGCAGTTAGGGTGGCAACTTAGATACTGACAGGTAAGGTCATGTGGAAGTGTCGCACGGACGAGGTACCTGTGCCTGTGGTGGCACTTGCTGAACAATGCACAGAAGGGGTCCAATTTAACTAGTCCAAATTCTTGTGCAAAGAGTTTTTGGAGAATTTCAGCGAGGCATAGGAACAAGGAAAAATGTTCCACTATGCATGGTTTCTGCTGTCCATAGTGCTAGTGGTAGGGGAATTGCTAGAGGACAGGTAGTTCCCCACATTTACAAGGGATCCCCCAGAGGCCGCGAAGTATGCTTCACTATGGGCCACTAAGGACGCAAACCTGATCCACGACAGTAAGATACTCTGGGTGTTCATGGAGATGAATATCAGAATGGGGATTAACCGCAAGCCACGGTTATCACCCATTGTCTACAATAGCCTGCAAAGTTTTGCATAATTTAAAGCGGACTTCCACCACATATATCTCAGGGTGCGCAAGGACCCTGTGAAGAAGTGGAGTGAACTACCCTTCATAGACACCGATGATGTGATTTTCAATGTACTGGAGACGTGGCTGCCGGAATGGCATGCCCTAGACATCACCACGGTGGAAAAGTCTGCTGCACAGAAGAAGAAGGAGGAAGCCAGACTGCACATGGGATAGTTGGCAGAAAAGAGAAGGCAAGGAGGAGTGGCAAAAAAAGCATAGGAGGTACGAGATGCTACTCAGGTAGCGAAAGAACAAAAAAATGTTGCAACAGCAACAACACCAAAGGCAGCAGAGAAGGCGTGCAAGGGACAGAAGTCACCTCTGCCGGGGCAAGAGAAAGAGATGGAAACAGAGGAAGAAGAGGGTGGCGCGAACCCACAAACAACATCAACACAATTGAAGTGTCAGTGCCCAAGCGAGTAGATGGGACCGTGCAAGAAGGTCAAAGCATCTAAACTATCTATCGACCCAATCACCCTTACTAAGGGGGATCTATACAACATAGGTGAGATGATGCGCGACATCACCACCGAGGCCCTCCAGAACTTCGCGGAGGAGAATCAGATTGTGTTGGGGGCCCTCCGAGCATAGATTCAGGAGTTGCAGGTGTGAACTCTTTAGGTTGGTAGTCTTTTGACCAGCCTCACAGTAGGGACAATTGTAGCTGAGGAAATGCTATGTGCTCGGAAAACAAAAACAATAGTGCTGCTAGAGGGGGAACTAGTTACAACAAATGAGGTTGAAAGGCCTATATTCAGTATCTTGAAAGGCATCAGGATCAACATGGTTGCGCTCCCATGGGAGATACTCTATGTTCTACAGGATGGGATTATTGCAGAACTGCGGGCTAGGGAGAGTCACATGTTGCAAGTGCTGAGTGAGAAAAAGATCAACATGGAATAGTTGAGCTTGCAGCATGACGAGGTCGTGTCTCAGAACTGGTAGACGGTGCAAGTAATGAAGAAGGTTGCTAGATGGTCCCTGATCTAGCCATCCTAGTAGACACACTAGCAGAGGCGCACATCTACAGATTAGCGGTGGGGGTGCATGAGGCACGAGAAAAAATGACTGAGGTTCAGCTGGAGTTGAACCTTTAGATAGCAGAGTTACGGTTGAAGGCATAGCCATCCACTCCTCTAGAAGTAAGAGAACAACGCACCAATGCTATTACATCAGGGATGGAGGAGATCAACAATGTAGTAAGGGACTACATCTGAATGTTGGGAGATTCATTCAAGGTCCCCACCAATCTGCAAGAGGGCCCTAACATCCAACACTTAGAGATAGAGGTGCATGAGCTCCAACAATAGTATGATAGCATCAAAGGGACTGTGCAGACGATGGCCCTCACTCTGAGGCTTGCACGAATGCAATAGGCCAAAGCACTTAAAGAGTAAGTAGACACAGCGGGACACAAAGAAGTAGTTTTGAAGGCATGTGCTCAACCTTAGATTAACAAGGCCTTCGTTATTATAGCAATGAAGGCAAGCTCGCACAAATGCAAGGGACACAAGAAAAGGTGCAGGGAAGCAGTTCTAACACTGCTGTCTCAGAACAATAAGTACATGAGATTCAGTAGGAAGTCATTCAATGCGCTGCCAACCTCGTAGCTGTCTGAGAAGAGTTGGAGGGTCTCTGCACGAAGATCTCTGCATTGATAGAGTGACTTTAAGGTGAGTCACAATGTTTGTGTTGAGGGCCTGTTGAGCGTGGAATTCCCCCAAGGCATGTTTTGGGACTTAAAGCCCAAGTTTTTACTAAGTCCATTATAAAGACTCTGCAATTTGTGGGTGTGGAGCGTGAAGTCATAATACAGTCATAGGGTTGTTCGCTTGCTTTTGTAATGTAATGTCGGTTTGAAAGATCTACCCATGGTTTGCGGACCATGGGATTGTATAAATAGAGCGAGGCTCTAAGTGTAGAAACAAAAATGAAGCATGATGAGTCTAAGGAA